>SKCR01015560.1:0-64906 GCA_019454045.1 Zanthoxylum bungeanum
GCAGTCTATGCGCATCGCGGAGCGCACGAACCAAATTGATACCCAGATTTTTTCTTCTGCGCGTTGCGACCTGGAAAATCAGGACAATGTTTTTCTTCTCCAATCTCATCCCATTCTCAAATCATCCTACTTTACTGCATTCAACACTTCCATACTTCAACCCATTATACAACACATCATCTTACACTCAATTTTTATCAACTAAGCCACAATTCATCAAGAATTTAACTTTTTATTCACTTTATTAACTTTACCAATTCTTACCCAAATTAAACAAATGGGGTTTACCAACCTATCTATTGACTTACATCAAAAGGAATCACATCATCATCATCATCATATTCATGTTCTTTAACATCACACAATTGCCAAATCATCAATCATACCATTTAAAGAAAATGTGTCTTGGATTTCTTACCTCTTCCATCCTGATTTCTTACCCTCCAAGAGGCTTTCTATCTTTCATCTTTGGTTCTTATTTTCTTTTCTTCTTCCTCTTCTTTTCATTCTTCTTCTTCTTCTTCCCTTCTCATTCTCTTTCTCTTTTCCCTCTTCTTCTCTCTCATGCATTTCTTCTCTTTTTGTTTCCCCTAAATTTTGATTTTGTTAATAGTAAGACTTTTTATATAGAGGGACTTAAATGATAAGGAAGTGTGTAGAAAGATGTGAGAAAGTGGAAGAAGTTTTTAGAGTTTATCATTTTGGTCCGAAATCACTATTCATCCATATTTTGACTCGCATTTTTGACCCAGTTCTACTCCGAATTTTTACAAATATTTAACACAAAAGTTGTAGGTCTCACTCTCAGCTTCCGACGATATAAAGTTCATAAAAATCGGAGATCGTATGAGAAAGCTACGCCCCAAATACTATAGACAGTCCAAAGGAAATATAGTACAGTCTCTTCCCTGGACTTCGAGAAATTTGCCGATCATCTCCAAAGTCGTTCCATGAGAATATTTAAGTCTAATAATAGTTTATTTTACTTACCTTCATCTCGTTCCTAATAATAACACTCTAGGTAGTAGTAGAAACTACCGGTCGTCACAATTCTCCCCCCTTAAATAGGATTCGTCCTCGAATCCTTTCTGACGTCTAACTCGTGGTCTTCTTAGTTTCGCGAATATCCAGAGATGCTACTATACTTATCTCCTTGTCTCAATCCTCTACTAGCTACTAGATCTTTCCTCTTTTCTCTTTTCTGAATCTTCTTCCTGTAATATTTCTGCTGATTCTTTTTTAACTACTATCTTTCTAATTCTTTCGCTGTACCCAATACTCCTTATCTCCAAGATTTATTTCTTCTAGGTCTTTACTGATGTTCCACAATTCCTTATTTGATCAGATTCTTTGACTTTTACGGAAGATTTACTTGATATTTCTCTATTCCACTTGTCCAACCTGATCTTAATATTCTTTCTCATCACTAGCTATCAACCTCTTATACTTCTTATACAACCTTCAACCGTCTATAAGCTTCTCTTCTTTAAGTTTTAGAATTTTTCCTCCTAATGGGGGTTTGGGGGTTTTCTAACTTACTAAATTTCCCAATGTCTCTTTTCTATTTTGGTTATATTTTTTCATACTTTACCTTGAAAGGCCGTTATTCGGATTCTTGCCCATATTCCGCTGCTCAAAGATATCATCTTTCTAACAATCTCGGCTTCGCATAACTTGTTTTCTTTGTTTCCAAACTATGATACGAATCTGCCAAACCATCTATATCCGCAACCAGAATCATTTCAAACCTGCAGTGGCTTGATTATCCTAGACTAGGGTTGAGTACCTTATATAATCATTTAATCCAAAAATTTTCCTTGCTATTACTTACCGTTACCTATTTCTTAATAAATACCATTTGCTATCATAATTTCACCTAAGCAGTCTTACTCTCTAAACTTTTCTTAGTACTCATTTGTCCTTTTCTTTAGTCTGCCATCTACTAAGAACTTATGGGTCTATGTTTTTGTCTTTTACCGGGGAAATATTGCTTATTATTTAATTATAACTTTATTTTGATACTGTTCTAATTTAATATCTTCCTTTGTGATCCTTAGTAACTTCACTGGTTTATCCTTGGACTACATCCATAGGTCTCATCTCTTCCATATTTCTTTACCATTATTTTATATTTTTTTGTCTTCTATACTCGGTTGCGTGCTAGAATACCTTCTCTTATTGATTCTCATTATGTGGTAAACTTGTTTTCTTTGTTATATACCATACTACAATTCCGCCTATATTTACTTAGTATTTCCTTTCCTGATGTTATTACTCTTTGACAATCTTACTTTAAGTATCTATATCTGTTATCCTTTTCACTTTTTCTTATACTTCGCCCTATAACTGGAACTATGATGGGTTACACTCCAAGTTCATCCTTGTTACTGGTTTCGATCGGGGGTTGGGAGGGTGGGAACTAATCTTGAGGATTTTCTATTACGGTGTCTCAGTGACGCATACTTTTTGCCTAAAACTCTTGTATATATATGTCTGATGTCTTTTCCTTCACTGGGTCTTGCTACTAGTACCTTTCTGACTTACCTTTTTCTAACTTTTATCCTGGTCCTTTTTGCTTTGTTCTTATAAGTCCTTTTGAAAGCGTTCTCTAGCAAGTTCCATATATTGTTTCTTTACCCTTTTTGTTGCTTAACTCCCAACAATTACTATGTACTTTTTCTCTGGTACTACTATAATCTCTTTACTATCTTTCATAAGGGACTTATTCCGCTATGATGGTTCCTTCCTAATCTTAGTCTCTCGACTCTTTATTCCTTTACTCTCTCGAAAACTTTGTTTACTTCAATTACTAAGGTCATATTCTACTAATCTTGGGTCCATACATTACATTCTTCCTAAAATCCTCATTCTACTCAGTACCATAAGCCATCTGGTAATTTGTCTAATCTTATCATTTGCTCTCCCTCACTAGTAATTTTATTTACTAGGCTCTAGGGTCCCATAAATATTATCGATTCTTCACTCTATCACTTCTTCATTATGTTGTCTTTGCGCCCAAATATACTAAATTTCCTTGTTACTCTTCTCATTTCTCATGACATTTTCATATTATATTCATTAATAAGATAACTATGAGTTATTCTTCTATATCTAGACCTCTTGTTCTTGCTATAATTTTTGATTTGATCACTTTATCATATTGTCCATACCGATACTCATATCACTTCTTAACATCTCTAGTTTCATAGGCCTATTCTTATACTTTCCTACAGATTTCTACTGCCTCGGCTTATCTGTGGGTTCTATGATTTTTGATTTACTTGTGATCTTTTTCTGGTCTAGCAATCCTTACTCTGACTTACCTTATTCTTTGAGCTGTCTTAGGTTTCCTTCTTTATATTCTCGAAACTTCCTTGATCTTTCTCAGAGGTGGGTGGTCTTGTAAAGTTCTTTTTATTTCATAAAATAGAACCACATTAGCTTTTTCCTTACGGCCGTCTATACTCATAATAATAGGAGCTGCTTACATCTTATCGGTCTTTTCTTTATGGCTCGAGAAGTTTCTTTATCCTTTGTTGTTCTAGTACTTATGTCCTGATGGAGTCTATTACTCATGTAGGATGGGTATGAGATAGACTCTAATGATAACTTTCTTAAATGGTATCTCGAAGGAGTGAAAATCTGGGTAGGTATAAGTCATATCTATTGGATCTCTTGGCTAGGGGAGTAATTGTTATTTCAATCGCCACTTATCTTGTTCCTACAAGTTTGAGTTTCGGAAGATCTAAAGGCTCTCTTTCTCTTTGGCATTCTGTAACCATTAGAAAGTTCCATGATCATCCTTAACTTTCTTACTTCTCTACCTTATAGCGGTCCTTGATTATTCAGGGAGTTTGCTACCTATACGAGATGATTAAGAGAAATGTTGGATTGTCTCGAAGGAATTCTTCTGAGGAAGAAAGGTATCTCGCTCAAAGGAAAAGAAAAACTTTTTCTTAGATCTACTCAAAATTTATTCTAGTCAAACCTTATTATACTATTCTTTTCTACTAATTCTGACATCGTCCTTTATTACTTAACTGCATGTCTCTAATTCTTATTACTATAGATTTCGACATTTGTTATATGTTTCTATTTCTCTATCCCTTATTTCCTTCGATTACTTAAACATTTACTTTCTGTACTTTATTCTGCTTCCTAACTTTTCTTTTATCCTCTCGGGTTTATTCCTGTATACTCTCATGGATTTCTACTGACTTTGGGCTGAATTACTTTCCAAGTTCCCGGATGAACTCTTGTCAGATCTCTTATGGTCGTCTATGCCTATGAGGTAGGCTCTATCAGGGCAACTCCCTTACCTGATGTAATTGGAGAATTCGAAGACTAGATAGTTTAAGGTTTTATCTCTATCGATTTGCTATGGGTAATGTAAATAACCATTCTTGTTTCGCACTTGAGGATCTGGGTTGGGGTTTGGGTATCTGGATTTCTTTATATCCTTTTTGACATTCAGGTCCATTGGGGGAAAATTTCATTATCTCTAAGAAGATCTTGAAGGCTATTGGGTATATATGGAGAAATTTGCTGAGGTGGGAAGGAATCTTATATTCACTAAACAATTCTAATACTTGCTGGGGCTTTACTATTCTCTTGACTATCATAGATTCATGTACTGGTCTGATTATATGTCCTTTCTTTCTTACTTATGATAACTAAGCATTCTTATACCCTTTTTCCTTACTTCTCTTCTAGCTTTATCTCTCTCTTTCACTTTCCTGGGTGGATATCTTGAAGCTTTTCTATTTCATTTTATCTCTATACATCTTTGTCTCTAACTAGTTCAAGCTTCTATGCATCTTCTCTTCTAGCTTTCTCTTTTCTCTTTTGCTCTCTCGAATAACTTTCCTTAGAACTTACTATCTGGTTCCCTAGCTTATACTGAACTTCGGGAAGTAATATAAGATAATTACGAAATGATCCTTAACTAGAATGAGGAAAAAGAATTCAAATGGCTTAGGAATACTTACTAACCTGTTTGTGAAGCTTTGAGGACGTACTCGAGGATCGGATACTGGAGAGGTAGTGCCTCATATACGGGTATCCTAGACATATTGTGTATACAAGACCCTAGTACTATGCCCACTACAGTTACTGACTCCCTAGACCATGCTCTGATACCATCTTTGTAACATCCCCGATCTGGGAGATGTTACCGGCAGAGGATAGCAGCACTAGCCCCATAAGCCTCTGACTTCCTGACTGTATTCTAAGCTATTCAAATGCAATGCCATGCATGGAGACCATAACTCGACTGAACAATATAAAATATTTTTACTTTGATTAATTATGCATTCAAAATATCATTTTCTTACAACTCTTTAATGGATACCTATACAGACTTGTATGACACTATCAAATGCACACAACTACTTTGACTTTGAAGTGGACTCTTATGTTCTGTGACTTTGTACTGGTGGACTCCATCCCTAGTGATTGCATTAGTATCCGTCCTCCGGAGCTCGCCTTCCGAGTAACCTCCAAGATACAAAGACTGGGGTGGGGGTTAGATCGCTATACGATCTAAGTGAGTGGACATAATACTGAAAATCTTAAAGCAAATCATGAAATCTTTAAAACTAAAGTTTTTAGAAAATTCGCTTCATATGAAATCTCGTTATAGAACTAAACTTTCTGAAAATAGCTTTGAATCTCTGATTCTGAAATCTAGTTTCTGAAAACTGTTTACTAAAATCTCATTTTTGAAAACTATGTACTGAAGGTCTGAAAATGAAATATCATTGAAAATATGAAAACTCAAAGCTACTCTATGTCCAGGAAAACGACTCAACTGGACGTGTCTAGGAACAACTCAACCGGGTCTCTGAAACTGATGACGCCCAGGAAAACCACTCAACTGGGCGTCTATGAAACTGGTGGTGCCCTACGTCTAGGAAAATGACTCAACTGAATGTAGAGCTCTATGTCTAGGAAAACAACTCAACTGGACATAGCCACCGCTAGAACTGGGGGTGCGGATCTATGCTACCACCCAAGCTCTGAACTAGAGTCCAGGTACACGATCCTGAGCCGTCATCCTGACTCTCTACATGTGCACATGTCCTCTGTATCTGTCAATTCCAACTATATCTCAAGTTACATACTGGGTGAGGTTTTACCTCATTCCCCGAAAACATAAAATCATGCTTTAAATCTTTTTGTCTAAAACATAACTAAAACATTACTTTGAAATATATATTCAATGATAAAAGAAATCTATCGCCCTAAGGCATAAAAGAATAAGTCTGATACCAAAATCTTAAAACTTAATAAATAAAACCAGTTTAAAGGAAAGAGGTCCACTCAATGACTTGGATTTTGGCTGGTATTAGATCCCTTGTTGTAGGAGAGTACGATTCCTACGGATAATCTATGGTCGAGAACTTGATTAGTATATATAAAATGAAATAGGTCTAACGATACGTCACTAGATTTTATGTACAAGGGTTGCCCCATCCATATCTTGACGTAAGATATGTATATGAACTGATACGAGACCCCAAGGATGGTCTCTAACGCGTTAGAATGGAATTAGGGGGTTTAAAGCTGTTTGGGCCATGTTTTGAACTCGCGTCGTGACGCAATCTATGGCACGTCACGGCACGCACGAACCAGATTCGATACCCAGATTTTTCTTCTGGCGTCGCCACACATGGGCCGTGCCGCGACGCGACCTGGAAAACCAGGATTATATTTTTCTTCTCCAATCTCATCCCATTCTCAAATCATCCTACTTTACTGCATTCCAACACTTTCATACTTCAACCCATTATACAACACATCATCTTACACTCAATTTTCATTAACTAAGCCACTAATTCATCAAGAATTTAACTTTTTATTCACTTTATCAACTTTACCAATTCTTACCCAAACTAAACAAATGGGGTTTACTAACCTATCTATTGACTTACAACAAAAGGAATCACATCCTCATCATCATCATATTCATGTTCTTTAACATCACACAATTGCCAAATCATCAATCATACCATTTAAAGAAAATGGGTCATGGATTTCTTACCTCTTCCATCCATGATTTCTTTACCCTCCAAGGTTGCTTCTATCTTTCTCTTGGTTCTTCTTTTCTTTCTTCTTCTTCTTTCCTTCTTCTTTCTCTTCTTTTCCTTCTTCTTCTTCCATTCTCCTTCTCTTTCTTCTTTTCCCTCTTCTTCTCTCTCACGGCATTTTTATCTTTTTGCTTCCCCCAAATTTTGATTTTGTGAATAGTAAGCCCTTTATATAGAGGTTCTTAAATTATAAGGAAGAGTGTAGAAAGATGTGGAAAAGTGGAGAAGTTTTGAGAGTTTATCATTTTGGTCCGAAATCACTATTCATTCAGATTTTGACTCGCATTTTTGACCGAGTTCTGGTCCGAATTTGGAAACACTTTTAACGCGAAAGTTGTAGGTCTAGATCTTGGCTGTTAGACGATATAAAATTCATAAAAATCAGAGATCGTATGAGAATGTTAAGCCCAAAATACTATGGACGGTGCAAAGGAAATACGGTACAGTCTCTTCCCAGGACTTCGAGAAATTTACCGATCGTCTCCAAAGTCGTTCCATGAGCTTATTTAAGTCCAATAATAGTTTATTTTACGTACCTTCGTCTCGTGCCTAATAATAATTTTGTAGGCAGTAGTAGAAACTACCGGTCGTTACATCAACTATGTCTCTAGCATGTATATCGATAAGATTATTGTACAATTTTGGGTGGTGAATTCTAACAAAGGTATTTTACCTCTTCGACATGGAATTCACTTTTCGAATAACATTTTCCTAAGACACCTCAAGCAATTGAGGAGATGAGACATATCCCACATGCTTCAACTGTTGAAAGTCTCATGTATGCTATATTTTCCTATGCACGAGACGGGATATCTGTTATATAGTGGGAGTAGTCAGTAGTTTTCAGTCTAACCCAGGATTAAATCAGTTGGTGACTATAAAGCATATTCTCAAGTATCTTAAAAGAACGAGAGACTATATGCTTGAATGCTTTAGAGAGGATATGATCCTTATAGAATAGACATATTCTGATTTTTAGATGAATGTGGATTATCAGAAATTAACATCCAAATCAGTATTCACCCTAGTTGGTGAAGCCATAGTATTGAGGAGTATAATGCAATCTGGCATTGTGAACCCCACCATGAAAAGTGAGTATGTAGCAGCTTTTGAAGTAGTTAAGGAAACAATATAGCTCCATAAATCTTGGAAGATCCGGATGTTATTCTAGATATGGATATACCACTCACACTTTATTATGATAATAGAGGTGAAATGGTAAAATCCAAAGAATCAAGAATCCACAAAAGAGGGAAGCATATAGAGAGGAAATATCATCTCTTTAGAAAGATGATGCAAATAACATTCTGCAAAGAATCTGGCTAATCCGTTTATAAAGACCTTGATGGCTAAAGTGTTTAAAGGTAATCTAGAGGGGTCTATGATTATGCGACATATCTCATTTGCTCTAGTGCAAGTGGGAGATTGTTGGGATATATACTCAAGAGCATAATGTAACATGTAAACGAGATTTTATTTTAAGTATTAAACGATGCATTTGTTCATTTATTAAAATGTTGATTTTAAAGTCGCATACCATAAATTATCATGTATGTCACTGGATGCTAAATGTATTTTCAAACTTAGTGTATAAGAGTCATACACAAGAAGATTTATGTTTGAAATTAGTAATCCTAAATAGTCCGTAGAGAGCAATCAAAGATGGGCACTTTGTTTGTGGTTCATCTAGAGCTGCAGTCCATTCCATATTGTATGACGACTTTGATCCAGATTCATTCATATGGTGACATGGGAATTAAGGCACCTTATATGATATGATCATATGGGACTAGACCAAGACAGAAATGAATTTCTTTTAATATTTGTTAGGCAAAGAAATTCATATCAGTATAATAGATGATCATATATGGATTGATCTGAATCTTGAGTGTACTACGAACACATGCATGGTAGGCTATGTCCTTTGATTTACAGAGGTGAGGTTAGTGAAGAAATCTCGACCAATAGCTGCGTATTTTGGGACATGGTTTGGTGTGTAGCTGAGGACGTTTTACATAGATATGGAATTTACTCCTTCTTATGAGAAGTAGATGAGCATCTTCCTTAAAGGTTGATTCAATACTTGAAAAGTTAGAGCGTTCAAGTCTTTCTATTCAAATAGAAAGATTAATATTCATTTTATGAATAAATCGTTCATTAGAGAATCAATGGTATTTATGGCACAAAATAATTAGAGTGGTATGACAGACATTATGACCCTACTATAATTATGAGATACTCATGAAGGGTCAATCTGGATGTAGTGATTATATCGGTGGACGCCGATGAATTTCGGTAAAAAATATATATGCACTAATGAGAGTACATCTTTAGGTTTTTAGTGGAATAACCTAATTTTAATAATTCGGAATATTTAATTAATGGATTTTAATTAATTTTTGAGATTATTGGAGCTCGGAACTGTAGGTCTATTAGGTCCCCGTGTTAGTTCGTTACATTGTAAAAATCCATGAAATAATTGGATAGTCCAATTATGAACTCACTTGATAAATATTAAATAATTCAGAATTGTTTATTGATATAGCTATTAATTTGATTAATAATTATATAATATCACACTTTGTAATTATATATATTAAAATGTTTGATATATATAGGTTTTTTTAATGATTAAGATTTAAATTAATGATTTAATTCAAAACCAAATATATAATTTATATCATGATATAAGTTAAATGTTAAATTCTAATTTCAAATTAAATGATATTTGATATTATATTTAATTTTTGAAATTAATAATTTTATAATGACAAAAAGGCATTTGGCCAAATATACAAGCACTTTTTTAACATAAACCCTAAATATAAATATAAAGGTTTTTTTCTTCTCATTGAAACCATAACCACTTTCACAATTTAAATAAGATTGAAATGAGAGATAAGATATGCATGCAAGTTTATATTCAGGATTTGTATATAAAATTTATATTCATGCAAGTTTAACAATTATGTTTAGCATGTTTAGCATATTCATGATCACGTTTTCATGACAGCCATGCATGTAATTAGTTAGTCATTAAGTCAATTAGTGTATGGTAAGGGTTTAGGTGATGGCTAGATCGTCTCCTGCCGATCACACTATCGAATTTTCTGAGGTGTGACATGCTAGATATGTTGCGAAACATAGATACATACACATTCCAACAATGACAGATACTGTAATACTAAAACATGAATAATATGACTTTAAAACAGGGAAATAATGATAAAACATGTAAACAAACAGGGTAGGGCACATGGACTCATTGGCTTGGCTTCATGCAAGCCTGGCCGGATATCCTTCTACAAAATATATGTTCGGCCGAACTCATTGCAAGTCTGGCCAGATATGCCTCAAAAACGAAAAACTCAAGGAATCAGAGAATCATGTACAAACAACAATAGTGTTCGTATAAGGGTAATAAAGTGACTAAAAAATGCAGGCAACATTAAACTAACTCGGTATAGTATGGTAGTAATAAAAAGAAATAATTTAATATAAAATCATCCTTGCATATAGTAATTTCCCAGTGGTATGTGTAACTGTATCCTTAATATATATCATCTTACTGTTGGGGTTTTAGGTGGTATTACCGGGCAACGCAGCGGAACATGAAAAATCAAATTTTTTCGATTTCAATAATTTTTCTTGGGTATTTAAAATAAAATAATTTATTCTAATTACTCAATACTCAAAAATTCAATTTTATCCAAAATTCAGAATTTTTCCTTTGTTACCGTGAGACCCCCAAAGGTTTACATTTTGATCATTTTAGTCCTAATTTGTCAAAAACAAATTTATGTGATTTTCAATCACTACCAAAATGATTTATACATGTCATATAAATCAAAATACAACTCACAACAGAAATCCTCAATTTCCCTTAAATTGTCGAGAGCTCCCCCAAGTTTGAACTTTGATCATTTTGGTCCAAATTTCTCAAAACAAGCTTAAATGATTTCCAATAAATTCCAAAATGATTTGTATATTTTATATACATCATAATACAATACATATATGAAAAGCCTCAATAACACTTTGAAACAACTCAAGAACAATTCTAGGTCATCAATGAGTGGACTAACAACTCTAGAATGGCAACAAGATCATCAAATGACCAAAAGTGTGTGTATACACCATTTACAAGCATACTTTGTTAACATACGTGCATGCATCTTTCTTTCAAGCTTCAAACCTTCATATTACAAAACCAAGTGAGTAGAAAACAGTAGAACATCCTATGGTGTAGCCTAAATCAATAGAAATAATATCATAGAAAATGAAAGAATGAAAATACCTTGATTTTCCAAGCTTTTCTTAACTTTCAAGCGTTAGTACTTGTGTTTTCTCTCAAGCCTCTATTTTGTAATATTTACAGGTTTTGCAAAAAGTAAAGCAAATGAAAAAAACATAACCCTTAAATACTTATGGTTGGCTAAAAATTTTGAAGATAAAGATAAAGAGATTTTCCAATTTTCCAAACAAAAATAAAAAAGTCAAATTTCATTTTAACACCTTTATAATAAATTTAAAAGTCAAACATTTACACATAATCATTTCCTAACCAAAAAATAAACTTAGATATTTTATATTTTTAACTACTTTAATTATTTAATAATTAAATAATTATTTAAACATAAATATCTAAATATATGTATTATATTTACTTTTAATAATCCAAATACATATATTAATGATATATGTCGAATATCATAATTTGAAAATTAATTAATGGGTATTTAATAAAATTCATATATTAAATACATATACACATTAATTAGGAAATGACCAAAAAGCCCCATATGCATGTATCATTCGTTTAACCGTTAAACGATTTATAAATAATCAATATTATTCATAAAAGTTGCCCTAGTGCTCTACGACTATATTTCATTAGTGAGACTCTCTAGGTTCAGGCATATCCATCACGAAATCCAAATTTGTGTCCATAATCTACCCACCAGTAAATTATGATGATCACAGATAAACTCGTTGAACCATACTGGTCGAGGTCATTACATACATATAATCCATCCATCACAAGTATTCAGATTTATCCCAGAGATATTGAATTGAACGTTAAACTCTATGGGTATAATTACGTCGATGTTTCTATTAGCAATCTCTTAATAACACTTATTGACGTTAGTATACCATCCATTAAGAATCACTATGCTACTCAACTCGAGAAGATTCTTATTGATGTTGGTGTACCATCTTTTAAGAATCTTCGGTGAGTCGTTGAATGTTTATCCGATATAAACACCTACATGTCTATAAGAGTCACCAAGACCCATGGTTTATTGAGAATCTACCATTGAAATCCAAGATTCCAATACATGACATGTACTAGTCTCAGCGGGTTTACTTACTGACCAACTAATGTAAACCTTGATCAGGAACTGTTAAAGAAATGATACTGTTATGATACAACACAATATCAGTTGCGATGCTTTTGCAACTGTATCATTACTAATCATTCTAAGGTCAATTATATCTTTACAATATATAAAGAGATATTATATTATAGAAACTGTTTATTTTATTTATAAAAAACATTTACAAAAGTATATATAAGGAAATACAAAAGGAATTGGCTCTTTGATCACCAATCCTAATAAATTCTCCCACTTGCTCTAATGCCAATATTGATTGTATTTCATACCCATTGACTTCACATGTTTATCAAATAACTTCGGAGGAATGGCCTTGGTAAGCAGGTCTGCTACATTATCATCACTTGAGACCTTGCACACAAAAATATCCCCTCACGACACAATCTCTCGAATAATGTGATATTTCTATTCCATATGCTTCCATTTCTGATGTGCACTCGGTTTCTTTGCTTGCGCAATCAATCTATTATTATCACAGTATAACAGAATCAGATTCTCGATACTTGGGACTACTCCCAACTTTGTGATAAAGTTCTTAACCCAAACAGCTTTTTTTACAACTCCAGTAGCTGTAATATATTTCGCCTTTGTTGCAGAATCAATTGTGGTCCCCTGTTTGGAACTTTTCCAAAAAATTACACCTCCGTTAAGGGTAAACATGAATCCTGATATAGACTTTCTATCATCAGGATCCGATCGGAAATCCGAATTCATATACCCATTAACATGTAGTTCATTTCCTCCATATATCATAATCTTATCCTTAGTACCTTTAAGATACTTTAGGATATGTTTAATGGCCATCCAATTGTCATTACCTGGATTAGACTGATATATGTTGGTCACACTAACTGCGAAGCTGATATCAAGCCTAGTACATAGCATGACATACATGATGTTGCCCAAACAAGAAACATAAGGCCGATTAGACATTCTAATATTCTTATCTTCGGTTTGTGGACACATCTTCTTCGAAAGATGAAGGCCATATCTGAATGGTGTATTTTCTGTCTTACAGTTACCAAAATTATACCGTTATAAGATCTTATCTATATACGTTGATTGTGATAACCCAATAAACTTCTTTTCTCCATCCCTATAGAATTTTATGCCTAAGACATACGAAGCTTTACCCGGGTCCTTCATGGAGAAACTTTGATGCCTTGCATCATCCCGATATCATTCCCAATGATCTGGATGTCATCAACATAGAGAACTAAAAATACCACCATACTCCCACTGGCCTTCTTATACACACAGGATTCTTCCAAATTCTTGGGAAAACCAGACAATTTGGTTACCTCATCGAATCGAAGATTCCAACTTCGTGAAGCTTGTTTAAATCCATAAATGGACTTCTTAAGCTTACATACCATGCCCGAGCTTTCCCTGAATACAAAATCCTCCGACTGTTCCATATAGATTTCTTCATCAAGAAATCTAATTAGAAAAGCCGTTTTGACATCCATATGTCAAATCTCGTAATCATTGTAAGCAACAATAGATAATAAAATCCTAATATACTTTACCATCGCTACTAGTGAGAAAATGTCATCGTAGTCGACACTAGGTTGCTGCGTGTAACCTTTAGCTACCAGTCGGGCCTTAAAGATTTCATCATTTTCGTCAGGCCCACGCTTTCTCTTGTAAACCCATTTACAACCAATATGAACAATTCCTTCGGGTGCATAGAGTCTAACTCTGATTTCATGGCCTCTTGCCACTTCACGGAGTCGATGTCCAACATCGCTTCTCTATAGTTATAAGGGTCATTCTCTTCAATTAAGAGAACATCAAGACTAATTTCTTATATCAAATACAAGCATTCAGGAGGCCTAGATACCCTTTCGGACCTACGGAGTATGGGTAATTAAGGTTCTTCATCTACTTGAACTTCAGGTTCCTCTGTTGGTTCGTTGGTCTCATGTTGTACTTCATCAAATTTCAACCTGTCTATGATTACCTCCTTCAGAAAAAAAAATTCTACCTCTATAAATTTTACGAGGCGAGCTACGAACACATTTCGATGCTCGAAATCATAGAACAAATATCCTTTCGTATTTGAAGTATATCCAACAAACTTAAACTTTTTCCTTCAAGGCAAAAACTTATTCTACTGAGCCACCCTGATGTATGCAGGACAACCCCAAACCCTAACATAATTAAAATTTGGTTTCCTACCAGTCCATTTCTCGTACATAGTCGCATGAAAAACTTTAGAAGGAATCTTATTCAAAAGATTAGAGGCGATTAAAAGAACATAACCTCATAAGTAATAGGGAAAAACTTGTAAAAATCAATATAGATCGAACTATATTCAATAATGTCTTATTTCCCCTCTATGACACTCCATTATGTTGTGGAGTACTAGGAGGAGTATATTGAGTGAGAATCTCATTCTCCTTTAAATAATCAGTGAATTCTCCACTCATATATTCACCGTCTCGATCTGATCGAATACATTTAATTTATTGACCAGTTTATTTTTCTACTTCATTTCAGAATTCTTTGAACTTTCAATGGTTTTTTATTTATGTTTCATCAGATAAACATAACAATACCATGACACATCATCGATAAAAGTAACAAAGTATGAAAAATAACAGTGAATAATCTGACTTATGGAGCACATACATCAGTATGTATGAGTTGTTGGGAAGCGGCCGCGAGTGTGCAGCGGAAAATTAAAAAAAAATTATGATGCCGATATCCCTTTGCCCAAGACCCATTTGTTTTGATTATTCTACAAGCCTATGCATGTTACTATATATTCTAAGCATAAAAACTCATAAAAACATGTAAAGAACATAAACCTAAACATGATAACTATCATAAGAACTCTAATTAAAATAAAGAAAGAAAAAGACTTACTTGAACCGAAGACTCATCCAGTCCACCCTCTAATCTACAAGCTTTTCTCGAACTCAGGAAGCTCTTCCACGTTCCAAAGAGCCACCCAAGTGTGTGGCCTCCAAAGGTGCACACACGAAAGCCAAAACTCAACGGCAAGACTACGCCTTGAGTGCTCGGGTATTTTGCCCTTGGTGTTAGCCTAGGCAAATAACTCAAAACTTTTAACTCGAGATTCCTCAAGTCAATTAGACTTAAGGATCCTCAAAATCAGTGGCTTACTCTTTAAACTTTAGAGTTGCTCACTTATATAAACCCAAGATATGAAAGGTTTTTGGTGTAAAAATTTGTAAAGAATTCTTTGGGTTTATATAGGTGCTCCAAAGACAACAAAATTAATTAAGAATCCGATGTGGGATAAATTTTAATTTAATATTAGCCATTGGATCTTAATTTAGTAGTTTAATGAGATTATAAAACCCTAATAAGAGTTTGGGCCGAATTGGAATTCAAAAAAAATAACAAATCAAAAAATTTTACCATTCACATTACTATTCACATATTATTCACATTACTATTCACGTTATTTATTTATTTATTTATTCCAATTCCCAAAGTGCCCCTATCATCATTCATTAATCCCTAAGCCACTGTGGAACCTCACAAATGATATGTTCAATAATTAAACACATTGAACCATTTATGAACAATTCCTACATCAATCATATATGCTGTTAAATTTGTACCATGCACTGTTAACTATTGATTTCGCCTTTGTTGTGTGTGACCTTTTGGGTTCCCCTCAAGTTGGACATGAAATGAATCGTGATAATTTAATCGAACATAAATTATCCTCCGATCAGATGGTCGTTCGATTTCAATGACCAAGGTTGACATCTAACAATATGCCAAGGCCCCCAAATGAGAAGGAAAGATATATACTCATTCTGTATGCGATTTACATATGATATGGTCCCTCGCCTCACTGTATCCCCACCGTTTGACCTATGGTATGGAAAGTTTCTACCCATATAGTGAAAGGTATAATGTTGATAGTGTCATGAATCGTACTAACCAAGAATCTCACATGATTCTTCCGATGCGGCCACAGTCTCAAGCACTGATCACACATATCAACCCGCGAACTGGAATACTACTCTTATAAGAAAATAGTATCCGAGAGAGTAGCGATTCTCTGTTGTATCTTTACAAACTTCATGTGTTTCAACAAATGACCCAATCATACCCTTATGACCGGATCTTTTGAACCGGGGAAGGAGAATGTCAAATTTATTTGATCCATACATAAGATTGTAAAAACCTCAAGTCTAAGGACTAGTCATACAATCGATACATGAAAGTTCTCACAGACACATGGGATAAACACTCCATGTGAAAACTTTCGGCTGTCAGTTCGATGGACACGAGCAACTCATGCATCCATGTGATACACCAAGTGGACGGATCTCCGCTAGTAGCCTATGAGATCGGCTACCCCACTTAAGGGCGGATCATATCATCATGCTAGTTTCTCTACTTTGTGAACGCCCAGATCATTCACAAAACTATGACTAAGAACATTTAAGAGTAATGATTCTCATAAGGCGTGGAAGCCATCATCTTATTACTCCAAGGGCTTTATTACAGTGTTTGATGATTCATATAAGTTATGTAAGACACGTATAATAAAGATTGTCATTTTATTAATTAATTAAAATATTAAAAATACATGTACATATAGCCCATCCATAAGTTGGGTATAGGGCATATCTCTAATATGAGTTCCAATAAATCAGTGGTTTGGTGTCCCACACCCGAAAATAGGGCTTTGGTCGTTTTATCCCAAAGGCAAGATTCACATGTTGGATAGGTGTAGCGCTGGCATAGAGGTACGGCGACGCTGTTCGGCGTCGCGGCCTGTCGGGAGTACGGAGTAGCCCGCGGGGGACTAAACCGGAGATGATTTAAGGCCGCACTCACCCCTCACAAGGGAAGACCTCAAACCGTTGGGTTTGGAATGGTCTCTTACTTATGCCAGTTGTAATGAATGGGATTACGCAATGATATAACCAAGTCTTATGAATCACATGCAAGATAATTCAAATAACACACGAATTTGCATACCATAAACATTAATAGAAAAAAATGGAAGCATATTACATTAAGGAGTACGAGATACGGAAATGAAAATAATAAATAATCAAATGCGGAAAAGCGTCAATGAATAAATAGCAAATAATGGGAGGTTAATAGCACTTATGCGAGTATTTCCCGAGTGGTACGTGGAGTTGTATCCCAAGTACAGACCGCACTACCGTCCATTCGAATTCGGCTACGAAATTTACGTCTAGGATTCCATCCGATATACCACAAGAGAAAACACTCCATTATTGACGCAATGTAAATAAAAATAGATGTGGGATATAATAATGCATGTGGTAAAATAACAATAAATAACCAAAAAGACAAATATGCGAAATAACAAAGAAAGATAAGTAACACAAAATAAATGCAGAATAATAAAACAACAATATTAGTAAATTAAATGCGAAATAAAAAGACCAATAACAAAATAAATACATAATATTAAAATAAAGATAAATAACGGAACGTCAAAGAGAGATGTGACCAAAAGTTTGGCCGTCTTTAATGTAGGACTTCGTATACCTAGTTGGACATATTTCATGTCCAACCTGGCATGCCGCGTCCGTAACGACAAAATAAAATATAGTAAAGGGTGCCCTCAGGTCTTACCTTTTAAGTCGTTTCTTGGAAGTGCGTTGAGACGTCACCGGAAGGGTTAATGTTCCACTGTTTTTCTGGTTTACTATTTTCGCTCACTGTTTTCTCTATTTTCTTCGTTGTTTCTGGGGTATTTTTTATGGTTATTTCACTGGTTTTAGGCTGCTGTTTTTGGTGGTTCAAGGGCAGATTTTTGGACTATTTTCATGGGTGTCTTGGTGGTCAGAGGGGCTGTTGTTTTGTGAATTATTTTCGGTGATATAGGGGACTGGTTTACTCTTGGTTTAGAGGGCTGGTTTGTGTTTATTTATGTGTTAGTTTTGGTCGATTGAAGGGTTATTTTATTCTGTTTGTTTGTCGATGGAGGGGGGTGCTTTATTGTTCACGGCTTTGGGGTTATTTTCTTTAGCTTGTTGTGTCGGTTTGTGGCTGTTTGTTTCTTATTTACGTGGCAGACAGTTTTTTTTTATTGTATTCAGCTAGTGGGGGCTTCGTATGAGTGGGTTTATTGGTTACTGTATGTTAGAGAAGATAGAGTGGAGAAAATATATGTAAGAAGTTGTGTGTGTTTACCGTTTTTGTTTGTTAAGGGGCTGTTATTTTGTGTCAGTTTGGTTCACATGCCTAGGTGTTTTGTTGTAGTTTCATTTCTGGTCGGTGAAGGAAGAGAGATGTGGGGGAGATTAGGGTTTATTTTTTTGTGAAGGGGGGAGAGAGGCGTGAAGGTTGCTGCTGTGTGAGGTTGAGTTAGGGTTTTTAGTTTGATTTTTGTCGTGTGAGGAGTGAGAGGAAGTAAGTCAGGGCTTATTATTTTGTTGTTAAGTGAGCTGTGTGTGTGGTGAGGCCGAGAGAAGAGAGATTGAAGAGAGAGACGTGGGAAGCTTTTAGGGTTTGTGGCGAGAGGGAAGGCATTAGGGTTTGGTTTAGGTTATGTCTTATAGTGGTGCATTAGGGTTAGGGTTATGCAAGTGGGCTTTGGATGGGTGCGTATAGGCTTTGGATGGGTGCGGGGGTTTTGGGTGAAGTTTAATATTTTAATAACAGAGATCGACTAAGAGAACCCACGGCTAACTAGCGAGCTTAAATTTGACGAGCTATTAATTTTAGAATTTTCCCTTCCGGCATGCGTTCCCCGCGACTTCCATGACTTATCGGGTAGTGCCTCCATACGAGTCTTATCATTGGGCTTTATGCAAAAATGTAGTGTCTATAGTCGCCCCCACTTTGATGGGGCTTGTGCAGTGTGTGACAGTG
The DNA here is from genome assembly GCA_019454045.1 of Zanthoxylum bungeanum. Taxonomy (NCBI): domain Eukaryota; kingdom Viridiplantae; phylum Streptophyta; class Magnoliopsida; order Sapindales; family Rutaceae; genus Zanthoxylum; species Zanthoxylum bungeanum. The sequence continues at coordinate 19,331 of SKCR01015560.1, forward strand.
ACAACCCTATCAAAGTTATGCATGCATTTTTACTTACCTGGCTTGTCAGCCATCATACTTACCTGCGGCTTTGTGATATGCTTCGAACTGAGTTGATGTAAAATGATGGTTCATTTCCGAACCGTTACTGATGTGAGAGGATGGTTCATTTCCGAACCGTTACTGTTGTGAGTTGGTTGTCCATTTCCGAACCGTTACTGATGTGAGGTGGTGGTCCATTTCCAAACCGTTACTGATGTGAGGTGGTTCATTTCTGAACCGTTACTTGATAGGTGGTTCATTCCCGAACCGTTACTGTGAGGTGGTCCATTCCCAAACTGTTACTGAATGAGGTGGTCCATTCCCGAACCGTTACTGTAATAGGGATGGTTCATTTCTGAATCGTTACTGATGAGAGATGGTCTATTTCCGAACCGTTACTGATGAGAGATGGTCCATTTCCGAACCGTTACTGATGTGAGTGTTGGACAATTATGACCCATAGCATCACTATTTGTACAGATCATGGTGTTGTTGTACAAATTAACTATGTGACAAAGGAAATTCCCCTTTTATCATTTGTAATTTGATTACTAAGATGTATAAATGATAGAAGGTCCATATGATTAGTTCCGGATTGAGATGATATAAGACAGTATCAATCCACGAAGGTTTAATCATTAAATATCGATAGTCATAGTATTATCGAGATTGGACATCGATAATGCGTAAAAGAATAGTATTACACTTGTGCACGTTGTGGGAGCATAACAGCATAGTTCTCATATATTTGGGTACTGGATACTCATGCAAGTGTAATAGGAGGTTGTGTTTACTGATGGTACGGAAACGGCTTCGCTTTGGATAGACCCCTTGGAATTCCATTGGTAGTATGACTATGTGTCTATGGAAGTCCGAATCAGGGTAGGTGTATTTGGTCTTAACCTGAGACTTGCACCGCTAATACTTGAGACAATCAATATACTTTGATTTTGGTCGTCCAGGGCTTTCACAGGTTCTGTGTACGCCTCTTCTGGGTATATTGAGAATCGTAGTGTATTGAGTGTGATGTTAAGATAGAAGTATCACTCCAGTCATAGTGGAGATGATGATCACGTAGGAAACGGAACTGGTTCTCTTATATACTGCAGCTATCGAGATATTATGACTAGGTCATGTTTATCCGATTATAGAGACTAGTTACCAGAGATCCGATATGTGCTTCGTATGGGGCAGACACAATTCCAGCCCCAGGCCTTGCACGTAACATCCGATACTGGATCGTAATACCCAATACTACGTATATTACGCCTGATATAGATCACATATTCCTTTTAGAATATTTCTGGAGAATTGGGTAAGCACGGTGCTTTGCTAAAAGCCAACCATGTCTTGTAAATCGGTAAAAACGTAGTACTAGGTACGTACGTGTTCGGATAGTCCGACGACCGGATTTACTGCCAACATATCCGGGGATCTCATGGGTCGCTTCTCGAAGATTCACCGATGACGTATGACTCGCACTTTATTAATCTGGGATTAATTAAAGAGAGAGAAAATTAATCTGGGATTAATTACGGAGATATTTTATCTGGGATAAAATATTATTTAAAAAGTGAGAAAAATTAATTTGGAATTAATCGATAAAATAATATATTCGATATATTATACGAAATTAGATTTCGACGCGGAATTAAAATTAGATTTTAATTCAGGCGAACGAGTTAATTTAGAATTAATTTATCAGCGACGTGAATAGTAATTTTGCTAGGCAAAATTATTTAATTGAATTTGATTTAATTACGTCACAACGGAAAATTTGTTAATTCGGAATTAGCAAACTCGAGCCCGGGAGTGTTTGCGGGCCCACTCGCATTGCCAATTTAAGTGCGGCCCACAAGTCACATCAAGCGTCAAATCATTAGTCACTTTGAGTGATGTAACAACTAGTCACTTTTGAGTGATTGATGGTAGTGGTTGGATGGCTTTAATACTTGTACCTTTTTTGACTTTGGAAATTCAAATTTGGTATATGTTTATTTTTGATTTTGGAAAATCAATTAAGTGTATTAGATACACAAACCAACTAAGACAACACACTTGCCCTTCTCTCTCTCCACTCATGGTTTGAAACCAATTTCCCTCATCTCCCTCTCTCGGCTTTAGAAGCCAATTTTCTTCCCTCTTTGGTTTCTCTCAAAACCGAGAGCTAGAAGAAGTAAGAAAGAAAATTTGTGGTAATTTTTCTTGTGCTAGCACACTAAAGGGTCATCCAAGGTGATAGGGAAACTAACTTATCAGCATGGAATCACCATTTGCAAAGCTTGGAGCTTAGAGCATCAATGGACAACCATGGCCGAATTTTTGGAGCACAAAATGCAGCCCACTGCTGAGAGCCACCTTGGAGGAAAGCTTGAAGATTTTTTGTGTTCCTCGCATCGCATAACCGTTCAATGTAAGTATGATTCTGCCATGCTTCTTTGTTGTATTTGCACATGATTTCTTGCTTGAATGATCCTTGGGACTAATCTAGAAACCCAACAATGGTATCTTGTGCCATTTTGAGCATGAAATTTGATTAGGGTAAAATTTGGGTAAATTGAATTTGAGCATGTTTGAGTGAAATTACTTGTTTGAGCATGCTTGTTAATGGATGACTTGGAATTGTTTGTGATCAATTTTGTGAAAAATGGATTGGATCAATTTTTCCCCAAAATGCTAGGCTTGGCCGAATCATGATGCCATAATATGTCATGGTGATTTTGTGTTTTTGAGTATTGGATGAGTTGAAACCAATTGGGTAATGTTGATTGTGGATTTAATTGGACTGAAACCGAATCGGACAAAGAAATCCCTACCATTGCCATGACTATAAGCATGTAAAATGATGTGATTTTTTTTTATTCAATTGTGTTGGACATAAGTTGATGATGACAAGCATAATTAATTGTGTAAATTGATGTTTTGGAAATGGTAATTTGGTTAATTAATTATGGCTATACACTTAGGTTAATTAAATTATGAAATTTGGAATTTTGGTAATTTAATTAATTGGGCCAAATTTGGAATTGGGCTTGTAAAGTTGTAATTGGGCTTAATGGGATTGGTTAGGCCAAGTTTGGTTTAGGCTAATTGGTTGGATCCAATTGGGCCCAAATCCATTTCCATAAAGTCCAATTATGACTTAATGGACCTTTAATATTAATTGGGCCTAATGGGCCTAAATTGGTTTCTTGGCAAATAAGGGTGATTCCTTAAATGGGCTTTGGTATTTGGGTTTGACCCATATTGACCAAAAGTCCATGCCTTAGAAATTAATTGAAAGCCTATTGGACTTTAATTAAATTGACATTGTATGTTAATCGGGCTTTGAGACCCGTAACGATTAGATTTAGAATCTAAGTCATAAAGGTACATTATAAAGTGTAATATTTAATTTGGAATTAAATAATGAATTAGTATTAAATAAAAATTAAATTGGATTTAATATTGTAGTTTAATATAATTCGTGAATTCGTACTTTGAGTACTTATTCGCAAATCGAGTTGGACTCGCGCAAAATCAAATCGTTGTTTGAACATTGGATGGTCATTAATTTCAGATTAATTAATTGGATTAGATTGATTGATAACATGCTTTGTGTGAATACATGGATGCGATGTATGAATAATGTATATCGGATGGATATTAGATGGGTGAGGGCAATTTTGGAAATTATTGTAATAAATTTAGAATAAATTAAATTGGACCTGCGTGTCTAGCCTATTACCTCTTGACTCTTTGTATTTCTCTTCTCACCTATTCCCCTCAATGTAAATGAGGTTTCTTTAGAAGTGTTATGTAATCGGGTAGAAGTAATACTTGTGCTAGCGGGAGAGAGGAAAGGGAGAGATTTGTTCTAGGAACAATGTGTTAAATATCTATCCGCATTTCATTATTATTTTATTTATACGCGTCTTATTATGTTTTTAGAATGCATGTTTAAGGGTGTATGATGATGACACCTTAACAAAGATAATAAATTGGTTGCCAATTTACGTGAAAAACCCTCACAACATATTAAGCGTTTTTCCTTCCATTGAGTGATTCTTACTCAAGATCCAAGATTGGCACTGGTTTGTTGGCCAAAGTCAAGACCTTTGTCTGTCGCGGATGTGTTTGAATCATGAAAGCTTTGTTCCATATCGGTGTCTTGTCCAAGTTGTAATTTGTTGGCCAAAGCCAAGATCACTTCTTGTTCATCGACATCGATTACGAAGCGTTCCAAAGTCAATGGGTTCCGCTTAACTGGGATCATTAAGTTTGTTGTGCCAAAGCCAAAGCTTAATTGATTCAGAGGAAAAAGGTTAGGGAATATATTGGATATATTGGCATATATAAGATATATGTTTCGGACTTGGATGTCCACCTACTGGATCTAGGAATTGGATGGGATCCAATTGATCTTAGAGATCTACCTAGTTAATTATCATACAATTTATTGGCCAAAGTCAAGATTGTGTGTTATTTAACGGGATCCTAGCCCACTAGGAAACAAGGTTTCCCGAGTACTCCACAGAGGGTTAGAGGCTCGCCGAAAAATAGTGGGAGGCAAGTATTAATTTACAATATTTGTTTAGTTACTTGCCATACGTGCTCATTTCAATTTTTCGTCAATACGTAATTATTTATTAGTTGGACTAATATTTAATTGTTGTTTTAAATTAAACAGTTGGACTGTATTCAAACTATTTCAATTATAGTTGATTATATAATTGGATTATAGTAATCAATATATTTGAATTTAACCAATTGAATTATAGTTGATATATAGTTAGACTATAGTAATCATTATAATAAATAGTACCTAAAATCGTTGATTGGAGTTGGACTATGGCTATCAAGATAATTGAAAGATTAGTGTTTAAAACGTAATCCTGAGTGAAAATATTTTAAACGACTTTAATTTTCAAATTGGGAATAAAAACTTCAGGATAGTCCTGAAAACTGAGAAGTTAATCTATTTGATAGAATAACATCTTGGGCCTAAGCCCGGAGTTGAGCAAATAAGTAGAACATGATATTTGGAATATTCATGTGATGATAACTTTAGTGCTTAATCCATTATGCTTGCCAAATAGACTCCTTAATTTCTTAGTCAAAACTAAGGATTAGATCCTTATAGTATGATATTCAAATTGAAGGATCTTCATAGATCTATCTTTAGATCTTAGAAGTACAAATTGCAATAGAAAACTCTTGGAGAGTTAATGGCTATTCCCAAGGAGACAAAGCCAGAATTTGCAATAGGGCAAGAAGCGCAAGGCGCATCTTGCTTCGACATCCCAGAAGGCCAAGGCTTGGCCAAAGGCTTATGGAGTGTGGAAAATGGGCAAAGGCAAAATCATTATAATCTTCTGGGAAGACAAAGGACATATCCCAAAATGTCTGCCTAAACTGTGGCAAATGAGGTCACTGGAAGCGTGACTGCCGTATTGACAAAGCAGACATGAAGGAAGTGAAGAGGGGCAAGGCTCCGACTTCAAATATGTTTGTCATAAACATGTTCACTACTAGTATTAAAATTGGATTTTAGATACTGGATGTGGTACATAAATATGTACTGATGTGCAGAATCTGCTGAAAAACATGATACTGACTTCAGATGAGATTAATCTGCGAATCGGAAACGGGACGAGAGTCGCTGTTTTGACCGTAGAGACCTAAGTTTAGGAACTACCCTTCGGGTGTGTACTTAAATTAGGAAACTGTTAAAATGTAACTAGTTGGACTAGAAACATTATCTCTATATCAGGGTTTAACCCGTTGTGGGTATACCTTATATTCTAGAACACTAAAGTGTTTCATTTTATAAAGATGTTATTGAGATAAACACATTCGATATGAATAACAATATTTATATTTTGAATATAAATGAATCTAAAACGTATGACATGACAAACAAATAGCTCAAACTGAGTAAATCAGTTGAGACTTATATGTGGCATTGTTGTCTGGGACACAATTAACAAGACTCGTATATCCACACTTTCGAAGAGTGGATACTAGGACGGATTTGATTCTAATCAAATAAAGTCTACGAAACTAGTTTAATAGGCAAAGTGCCTAAAACACCTTTTACTTGGTAAAAGTGTAAGTGCCACCGATCTGTTAGCCCTCGTTCATAGTGACGTAAGTGAGCCCATATCTAGCTAGGCTAAAGGTGGATATGAATACTTCGAAATCTTTACGGATGTGGCATCGTGTTATGGTTATGTGTTTCTTGTGAAACACGGATCGAAAACTTTTGATTAATTCAAAGAGTTTCGACACGAAGTAGACAAACAGATCGGCTAAAGTATTAAAACCGTCATGGTTAGACCGTAGTGGAAAATACTTAAGCAATAAGTTTCTCAAATACTTGAAAGAATATAGTATTATTTTGATGAGGACTCCTCTCGGAACACCTCAATCTGACGGTGTGTCCGAACAGAGAAACCGAATTTTGTTGGACATGATAAGGTTAATCATGAGTCGCTCTGAGCTACCATTTCCTTTTGGGGATAAGCTTTAAACAGTGCATCACTTATTTTGAATAAGGTTCCATAAAAATCTGTTTCACAGACTTCATATTAGATATGATAAGGAAAGAAACTGGGTTTTCTCATTCCTAATGATTTGGGTATGCTAGGCATATGTTTGGATGATACCAAACTAAAACCCAAATTGGATAAGTGCCTAAGTTGTAGTTATCCTAGGGAAACCAAAGTATAATACTTATACAAATCACAAGAGAATAATTTAATTGTTGCTCACCATGCGGTTTTTCTAAGAGGAATACCTATATGCAGTGGTAAGTGGGAGGAAAGTAAAACTCGATGAAAATCGGAGTAATACTGTTCCAGGCACCGATTCCTTAATGGAACACAAACAGTTCATCAGGGATAAACTATACCAATAATCTTCGAATACAAAAGAACAGCGCTAGTCGGAGAGAGTCAGAAAATAACCTGGGAGGTATGGTTTCTGATCTCACCTCGTAAAAGATGTCAATCTTATTGAGGAATACGAACTCACTACGTAAGAGGAAGTGATACAAGGTATCGACTCCCTATTATGGCAAAGTGCCATGAACTCCGAAATGGATTCCATGTATACCAACCAAGTTTAGACACTCGTTGTTGTACCAGAAGGCATTGTGCCTATTTGTACTATATAAGTCTTCAAGGAAGACATACATGGATGGCAACATACAACGTACTAAGCTAGGCTTGTAGCGAAAAGGTATCGTTATCAACATTGTGTCGATTACGACGAAACCTTTTAACTGTTGCCATGGTTAAATCCATTTGGATAATGCTTGCTGATGCTGCATGTTTCATTTATGAAATATGGCAGCTGAACGTCAAAATCGTTGTATTTAAATGGAAACCTTTTTGGAGGATGTTTATAACATCCTGACGGTTTTGTCGTACTAAAACAAGCAAACAAGGTTTGCAGGTTAATTCGATCCATTTATGGATTGAAGCAAGCATTGTGTTCTTGGAACTGATCGTTTTGATGTGATCATAATGGTATATGATTTAATTCAAAACGAAAATGATTCTTGTGTATATAAGGAGGTTAGTGGGAGCGCACTGACAATGAATGTCTTAAATAATCATGACATATCATTTCTTGGAAATGATATTCCAGTAATACAATCGGTGAAAGCTTGGCTTTCAAGAAAAATTCTCCGTAGAATTCTTGGGAGAGACAGCCTTTATTCTAGGAATAAAGATCTACTGGGATAGATCTAAAAGTTGTTCGCACTCTCCGAGTACTCATACATTGAAAAATGTACGTGACCTGGTGTCTCATGTGCTTTGAGCACATGGAGTCACAATCATGCCAATCCAAGTGATAGTCACTGGATTGATGTTAAGAACATCCTTAAGTATCTTAGATGAACTAAGGATGCTTTCTTATACTATGGAGAAGAAGAACTTGAAGTGACTGGGTTCACTGCTGCAAGTTTCCAAACCGATAATAACGACTATAAGTCGTAACAAAGGTACTATATAAGTTTAAATAACGGAACAGTGAGCTGGAAATCTTCCAAGCAAGAGACTGTTACAGAATAAACAACAAAAGTGGATTATTACTGCAGCTGAGGCAGCAATAGAAGCATTTTGGATTGATAATAATCCTAATCAGATTAGGAGTAGTTCTGTTAGCAGTTGAGCTAGGCTACAGCACAGGCTAAAGAATTAATGGTCTCATCAACGATCCAGATATATACTTCAAATATTCATCTGATTCGTTCGGATCATACATCGTGGTGATGTGATGATTGAATAAATCGCATCAGATGATAACACCACAAATCCGCTGACGAAAGCCTTTTCTCAGCAAAAGTTTAAGTGAACCGTACATCGTTCGGGTGTAGGACACTTGAGTGATTGGCTATAGGCCAAGTGGGATATTGTAGGACAATTATGACCCATGGCATCCCTATTTGTACAAATCATTGTGTTGTTGTACAAATTAACTATGTGACAAAGGAAATTCCCCTTTTATCATTTGTAATTAGATTACCAAGATGTATAAATGATAGAAGGTCCATATGATTAGTTCCAGATTGAGATGATATGAGACAGTATCAATCTACGAAGGTTTAATCATTAAATATCCCTAGTCAGAGTATTATCGAGATTGGACATCGATAATGCGTAAAATACTAGTATTACACTTGTGCACGTTGTGGGAGCATAACAACATAGTTCTCATATATTTGGGTATTGGATACTCATGCAAGTGTAATAGGAGGTTGTGTTTACCAATGGTACGGAAATAGCTTCGCTCTGGATAGACCCCTCAGAATTCCATTGGTAGTATGACTCTGTGTCTATGGAAGTCTGAATCAGGGTAGGTGTATTTGGTCTTAACTTGAGACTTGCACCGCTAATACTTGCGACAATCAATATACTTTGGTTTTGGTCGTCCAGGGCTTTAACAGGTTCTGTGTACGCCTCTTCTGGGTATATTGAAAATCGTAGTGTATTGGGTGTGATGTCAAGACAGAAGTATCACTCCAGTCATACTGGAGATGATGATCACGTAGGATACGGAACTGGTTCTCTTATATGTTGCAGCTATCGGGATATTATGACTAGGTCATGTTTATCCGATTATGGAGACTAGTTACCAGAGATCCGATATGTGATTCGTACAGGGCAGACACAATTCCAGCCCCAGGCCTTGCACGTGACATCCGATACTGGATCGTAATACGCAATACTACGTATACTACGCCAGATATAGATCACATATTCCAGTAAGAATATTTCTGGAGAATTGGGTAGGCACAGTGCTTTGCTAGAAGCCAACCATGTCTTGTAAATCGGTAAAAACGTAGTACTAGGTACGTACGTGTTCGGATAGTCCGACGACCAGATTTACTGCCAATATATCCAAAGATCTCATGGGTCGCTTCCCGAAGATTCACCGATGACGTATGACTCTCACTTTATTAATCTGGGATTAATTAAAGAGAGATAAAATTAATATGAGATTAATTATGGAGATATTTTATCTAAGATAAAATATTATTTAAAGAGAGAGAACGATTAATTTGGAATTAATCGATAAAATAATATATTCGATATATTATACGAAATTAGATTTTGACACGGAATTAAAATTAGATTTTAATTCGGGCAAACGAGTTAATTTAGAATTAATTCGTCAGCGACGTGAATAGTAATTTTGCTAGGCAAAATTATTTAATTGAATTTGATTTAATTACGTCGCAACGGAAAATTTGTTAATTCGGAATTAGCGAACCCGAGCCCGGGAGTGTTTGCGGGCCCAATCGCAATGTGGATTTAAGTACGGCCCATAAGTCACATCAAGCGTCAAATCATTAGTCACTTTGAGTGATGTGACAACTAGTCACTTTTGAGTGATTGATGGTAGTGGTTGGATGGCTTTAATACTTGTACCTTTTTTTACTTTGGAAATTCAAATTTGGAATATGTTTATTATTGATTTTGGAAAATCAATTAAGTGTATTAGATACACAAACCAACTAAGACAACACACTTGCCCTTCTCTCTCTCCACTCACGGTTTGGAACCAATTTCCCTCATCTCCCTCTCTCGGCTTTAGAAGCCAATTTTCTTCCCTCTTTGGTTTCTCTCAAAACCGAGAGCTAGAACAAGTAAGAAAGAAAATTTGTGGCAATTTTTCTTGTGCTAGCACACTAAAGGGTCATCCAAGGTGATATGGAAACTAACTTATGAGCATGTGATGAGTGGTAAAACTATCACTATTTCCCACTCATTTAACTTAATATTTTGTTTAGTTTCTTGAGTTTTGTGAATATTTTGATGTGTTTTGTGTTATTTTGTAGATAAATAAAGTTTCAGGACATTCTGGAGGTGATTTGGAGCAAAACTGTAAAAATTGGCAAAAAAGAGCATTTTTTTAATTTTGCGCGTCTCGACGCCTAACGTGCGCCGAGAACTGCTAACATGCGCCGGGTCCATAGGTCAGAGTTTGAGAAGTTTGACTTTGCTAACGTGCGCCCTGCCACGTGTCATCATCACAAGCGATCTGCTAACGTGCGCTGCATGCCACGTGTCAAAAATACAACGAGCCGACTTCAGCTAGCCGCCTTGCCACGTGTCAAAAATTCAACGAGGTGAAATTTTTCAGCCGCCCTGCCACGTGTCTGGTGAGATGCCAAGCAACCAATAAGGTCGTGCCACGTCATCGCGTAGCGACGCAAAAGCCCTTGGCGTCGCGACTCCCAAGGTCTATCGGGGCCTATAAATTCAGCTTCAAATTTCAGTTTCAAATGTACCTTTTCCTTGAAATCCTCTGATGTAAATAGGGAGTTTTCTTCTTAGTTTCTCTAATTTCAGTTTTGTTGTTAATTTTAATTAAGTTCTGAAATAGTAATAGTAATTCTATTTTTTTTAATAGTAATTTTATTTTTACTTTTTACCGTTTTACTATGCGAGGGTAACTTCTCCATGCTAAGGTGAAAAGGTATTTCTTTTACTATTGCTATTTAGATTAATCTCCCTAAAATATAATATATAAACTATTTAAAACCTGACTTAATGAGGATACCGCCATACTAGTCGGTTGGTTATTCAATTTAATCGGGTTAAACCTGACTTAATGAGGATACCGCCATACTGGTCGGTTGGTTTATTTATTGTTCCGCCTTTATGGCTGGTTTATTTTTGTTCCGCCTTTATGGCTGGTCTATTAACAAATATTACTGCCTTAATGGCTGGTTGATCTTAATTTGACTTAATCAGGTTACCGCCTATATGGCTGGTTGGTAAAATTATCACAAGTATATATATTATTTTATGGGAGATATCTAAATAGTAAATAGTAGAAGTTAATTCATTTTTCCTTAGCATTTTATTTATTTTTCTTCATTTACTTTTTAAGTAATTTTTATGTCTTTTTACTAGTCCTAATTATGTGTCATAACTAAGTTAGTTTTCTAGGGTTGTGATAAAATCTAATATCACCGGTTTATAAGAGGTTATTTTATAGTTTGAGTAATTTAAAGGTTTACTTATTAAGTCTTAAGCTTAATGCTTCTTGTTGTCTGATCACCAATAAGATTGATCTGGTGAATCTAAAATGAACTAGACATATGGATTTTAGGTTTCAACCTTTGACTTAATAGCCCACGATCTTTTTTGAGGATAGATAACCCTTTAATAGATTTCCTTACAGGATAGACATATACCTGTCGGGCGGGGGTAGTCATAATTGGAACTTAAACTTAATAAATCAAGATAATTTAATTGACATAGACATATGATTCAATTGGATTAAACTGGGTATTTGTGTCTGACCATCGACAGATGCTTTCACATAAATTCGTGTTCCAGGTTAGTAAACTGATTTATTACACAAACATAAAATAATCACTTCATCTTTTAAAAAGATATTAGAATGATTCACAACCCTAGATCTTTGATTCTTTTATTTTCCTTAGTATTTTCTCTTGTCTTTTTATTTATTTTTTTAGCAAATCTACAATCAACCAAATCAATCAAGCAATCATTCTATTCTCCATCAATTAGATATCTGTAAATAAATAGTATCAACAATTAATAACAATAGTAGGAATTAAGTCCTCGTGGGATCAATATTTTTATACTACTTGAACGATACGTGCGCTTGCGTTATACGTGTGTGTTTACGCCGGCCAAGTTTTTGGTGCCGTTGCCGGGGACTTATTTTTCTTGAGTTATTAATTTTGAAGCTATCTAATTTACTTATATCTAATTTTCTTTATTTTTATCTATAATTTTTATTCCTTTCTTTTGTTTTCAAGTAATTGAAAAATGGAACATTATTGGGAGATTGAAAGATTACAAGCTTTACTAGAAGATACACCTCAAATACGGGAGCAACAGTCTGGTTTTCTGAGGCCTGTTGTCCAGCCCAACAACTATCACTGGATGCCAGAACCAAGCAATACTACATTTGCTCAACAGAATGAAATTGGGAGATGTGTAATTTGTGATGGTAACCACCCGAGCGATCAATGTATTTATCTTTCAGAGTGGCAGAATTATTGGAATCATTCAAGGTATGAAGAATCATCACATTTTCCATCTTATCCACCATCTACCTACGATATTCATCAGAATCCAGATCCATCAGAGGAAGATCAGTTGAATGACATGCTAAAAGATTGGCTCGAGAAATGAGAAGCTCAATTTGATGCACAAATTCAGAGTCATGCGGCGTCTATACAAAGAATGACAGATCAAGTTAGACAATTAACAGAGAACCTGCATCACATATCTCACGGAGCAAATTCAAATACTACTGAAGAAGCCTTTCAATATCCTGAGATTCATCATGACATCATAACAGAGGACGAGGCTGAGCAGTATCAAGAATCAGAGGTATCAGTTCAGGAGCCTGCACCAACAAAGTCTCAATTTGATTTTTATTATTCTGACTCTGACGAGGATGAAGAGACTGAGTTTGTTGTACCAACTGCACCAACAAGAAAGGATGAAACTTTCCATCCTCAGAATGAAGATCTTGGAGCATCCATTGCAAATATGTTTGAAGAAGATCTACCTGAGCCAATCATTTCACCTAGATCAGAGAATGAAGACCTAAAATCTGACATTTCTTTACATCTTCAGGTTGACAAATTTGAAGCATGTATTTCACAAATGACAGATGAAGAGATGAATACATAAATTTTCAAATACATCTGTGAAGAAAAGGTGGAACAAGAAAGAAACAGCGCAAAGGAGGAGCAATTGTCAGACAAAATTAACGATACAGTGAATTCAGGCGAAACATCACTGTTTTGGGGAGTAAAAATCAAAGATATCGCCAAAAAGCTTGACAGAATGGAACTTCCATTCCAAGTCAAGCACCATACGAGACCTCCTGATTTTCTTTCTTTTTTTCAGGAACCACTGGAGCGACAAAGATCAAAAAAGTGGCACAAGTACTGAATGGGACAAAATTCTTCTTACCACCTTACCGTTGGAAGAGACCCTTCAAAAGCAACGCACATGGGAATGTCTTTAATTGGACATCCAAAATGACGCTGAAACCGCCTTGACAGATGGATTTCAGTCACGTCTGGCTGAGGACGAAAAATTTAGCGCTAGCAGTGAGGCAACCCATACAATTTGTTGTAATTTCTGTTTCATATTTTGTGTACATGTTGTAGAGTTTTTAATTTTGTGGGTTATTTTTGTAGGGAAAAGCACAAACGGAGCATTTTTAGATAAGAAGGAATGGTGTTTGGCAATCAGAGATGAGAACCAATTCATTAGCGATGGCTGAGTAAGGAATGAAATCTTGAGACACATCCTAGTGGATTTATATACTAAGCGAGTGGCGTATTGCGTACACAATTCCATTTCCTTAATTATTGCTTTGTTTTGCTTTTCTGTTATAATTATTTTTATTTTCATAGACAGGATCCAGACTTTTTGACCTTTCACGATTCATTTTGTTGTTTAGCTAACAAACTTCCTTTGGAAGATACTAGTGCTATTATTACTCACCCTTTTCAGGTACTATAAATTCAGCCCGTCATTGCACTTTTGAAGGCATCCAGAGTTGAGAAAGAAATACATATAAAAATGGAAGCCACTTCGAGAAGATGAGTTGAAAACATTTGTGTGTTTTGCGGTAGTAGTGTTGGTGCTAAGCCACAATACGTAGAAGCAGCACAAGAATTGGGTCGAGTATTAGCTGCAAGAAATATGCACTTAGTATATGGCAGAGGTAATCTTGGACTAATGGGGATCATTTCAAAGGCCGTACATGAAGGAGGTAGTCATGTTTTGGGAATCATCCCAAAACCCTTGGCAGAAGCAAATCTTATTGGATCATCAAACGGAGAGGAACTGATCGTGCCAGGTATGTCGGAACGATTGGTAGAAATGATTAACCATGCTGATGCTTTTATCGCTTTTCCAGGTGGCTTGGGTACATTAGAGGAAATTTTTATAGTACTATCTTGGGCGAACCTGAACATACACCAGAAACCAATTGGACTGTACAACGTTGATGGATTTTATGATTTTCTTTGTGTGTTTCTTGATGATGCCGGAGAAATGGGTTCGTGTCAAAACATTTGAAAAAACTACTCTTTACTGCCAGAACTGCTCCGGATCTAATTGACCAACTCTTAGCATATGAACCACAAGTTGACCCTGTCCTTGCAAAGATAAATTGGTCTGAGGACGATCATGGTAAGAGGCGTCGTGTTAATCTGGATCTTAACCTTTAATTTCGTGTAGAATTTCAGCTAACCAGGTATTATCTTCTAAACTCTTCTTCTACTGTTTAGAGAGTATGTGATGGTTTGGTGTCTTCCTTCACTCACTACCTTTCTATAAGGAAAAGCTGTGAAGGCACCTAGATAATCATTCACCAGTAGCTTGTTGTGATAGACTAGTTTGGAGGACTCGTTGTTTATTCCTGTCACCAGCGATAAGAGCCTAAGAGGCTTGGGTACTTAAGTGAGCCTCGCTCCACCCTCCCTCTAGGGAATCTACAACAAGAATTCCATTCGACAATTAATCACACACCATGACCAGTAGAAGTTATTTCTTTATGTTTATGGTTTTTATGTTGACTAAAACGGTGAAATTGGTAAGAGATAGCTGTGTAAGGAATTCTCACTCCTGATACGTATTTCAACCCATTTTTTCGAAACAAGTTAATTTTTGTTTATTTCCTTTTGAATTATTTAATTTGTGAATTCTCCATAAAACTGACTAAAATGGATCTTCATATGCTCAGTTGGCAGGTATTATCAACATACATAGTAACATACGGACATGAGATAAAATTGAAAAGATTGTAATATTCAGTACTACAGTTTAATTGGAGAAGCATCTCAAAAAGTGATGGAATAAAAAAAAAATTAATCTGAGATTTGAGTTATTAAGTCTGTAAGGGTGTTTTAACACCTAGTGCCCTAAAACCGACTGGTTTAGGAGTCATTGGCCCAAAGCTCGCTACATGGATCAAAAATGATGAATATATATATATATATATATATATATATATATCTGAAGTCTGAGTAATTAAGTCCGTAGGGGTGTCTTAACACCTGGTGCCCTAAAGCCATCTGGTTCGGGAGCCACCGACCCAAAGCTCGCTACATAGATGGAAGGTATTGTATATAAATAAAAAATAGAGAAAAAAAAATCAAAGAAAAAAATCAGAAAAATCAGAAAATTTATTCCATTACTACAAAAGATGTGAACTTTGATAAAACTTTAGGACAAAAATATTACTCTCTTATCAACTGCACTTATGACTGTTGTGGGCAAAAATGAGTTGAATAAAACTTTGTTAGCTGTGTATATGAAGAATGATAAAAATAATCGGAGAATTTACTTATTCAGTAATTTAGAATGAAACAAAACAACGAGTAAACTTGGAGTAGAAGTTTCACCTAATTAGTCACTAACTTCTTTATTCTCTTTTCTCTTGTCTTTTTACTTTTGTGTGCATTAGTTTCACTACCTTTTTACTTTTATAAAATATTTGTGGGTATCATTGCTGTAAACCCTCACGAGACTACAGCTCGTCCACTAGGGGTTTAAAGGCTTGTTGCATACGCTAAATGTAACCGTGATCCCTACGAAAGTGGCTTAGTTAAATTTTATTATTTTATTTTATTTTGCTCGAGGACTAGCAAAATGTTAGGTTGGGGGGTTTGATGAGGGGTAAAACTATCACTATTTCCCACTCATTTAACTTAATATTTTGTTTAGTTTCTTGAGTTTTGTGAATATTTTGATGTGTTTTGTGTTATTTTGTAGATAAATAAAGTTTCAGGACATTCTGGCGGTGATTTGGAGCAAAACTGGGAAAATTGGCAAAAAATGGCATTTTTGTAATTTTGAGCGTCGCGACGCCTAACGTGCGCCGGGTCCACAGGTCAGAGTTTGAGAAGTTTGACTTTGCTAACGTGCGTCGTGCCATGTGTCATCATCACAAGCGATCTGCTAACGTGCGCCGCATGCCACGTGTCAAAAATACAACGAGCCGACTTCAGCGAGCCGCCTTGCCACGTGTCAAAAATTCAACGAGCCGAAATTTTTCAGCCGCCCTGCCACGTTTCTGGTGAGATGCCAAGCAACCAATAAGGTCATGCCACATCATCGCGTAGCGACGCCAAAGCCCTTGGCGTCGCGACTCCCAAGGTCTACCGGGGCCTATAAATTCAGCTTCAAATTTCAGTTTCAAATGTACCTTTTCCTTGAAATCCTCTGATGTAAATATGGAGTTTTCTTCTTAGTTTCTTTTAATTTCAGTTTTGTTGTTAATTTTAATTAAGTTCTGAAATAGTAATAGTAATTCTATTTTTTGAATAGTAATTTTATTTTTACTTTTTACCGTTTTACTATGCGAGGGTAACTTCTCCATGCTAAGGTGAAAAGGTATTTCTTTTACTATTGCTATTTAGATTAATCTCCCTAAAATATAATATATAAACTATTTAAAACCTGACTTAATGAGGATACCGCCATACTAGTCGGTTGGTTATTCAATTTAATCGGGTTAAACCTGACTTAATGAGGATACCGCCATACTGGTCGGTTGGTTTATTTATTGTTCCGCCTTTATGGCTGGTTTATTTTTGTTCCGCCTTTATGGCTGGTTTATTAACAAATATTACTGCCTTAATGGCTGGTTGATCTTAATTTGACTTAATCAGGTTACCGCCTATATGGCTGGTTGGTAAAATTATCACAAGTATATATATTATTTTATGGGAGATATCTAAATAGTAAATAGTAGAAGTTAATTCATTTTCCTTAGCATTTTATTTTATTTTTCTGCATTTACTTTTTAAGTAATTTTTATGTCTTTTTACTAGTCCTAATTATGTGTCATAACTAAGTTAGTTTTCTAGGGTTGTGATAAAATCTAATATCACCGGTTTATAAGAGGTTATTTTATAGTTTGAGTAATTTAAAGGTTTACTTATTAAGTCTTAAGCTTAATGCTTCTTGTTGTCTGATCACCAATAAGATTGATCTGGTGAATCTAAAATGAACTAGACATAAGGATTTTAGGTTTCAACCTTTGACTTAATAGCCCACGATCTTCTTTGAGGATAGATAACCCTTTAATAGATTTCCTTATAGGATAGACATATACCTGTCGGGCGGGGGTAGCCATAATTGGAACTTAAACTTAATAAATCAAGATAATTTAATTGACATAGACATATGATTCAGTTGGATTAAACTGGGTATTTGTGTCTGACCATCGACAGATGCTTTCACATAAATTCGTGTTCCAGGTTAGTAAACTGATTTATTACACAAACAAAAAATAATCACTTCATCTTTTAAAAAGATATTAGAATGATTCACAACCCTAGATCTTTGAGTCTTTTATTTTCCTTAGTATTTTCTCTTGTCTTTTTATTTATTTATTTAGTAAATCTACAATCAACCAAATCAATCAAGCAATCATTCTTTTCTCCCTCAATTAGATATCTGTAAATAAATAGTATCAATAATTAATAACAATAGTAGGAATTAAGTCCTCGTGGGATCGATATTTTTATACTACTTGAACAATATGTGCGCTTGCGTTATACGTGTGTGTTTACGCCGGCCAGCATGGAATCACCATTTGCAAGATTGGAGCTTGGAGCATCAATGGACAACCATGTCTGAATTTTTGGAATCACCCAGTGCCAAGAGCCACCTTGGAGGAAAGCTTGAAGATTTTTTGTGTTCCTCGTATCGCATAACCTTTCAATGTAAGTATGATTCCGCCATGCTTCTTTGTTGTATTCGCACATGATTTCTTGCTTGAATGATCCTTGGGACTAATCTAGAAACCCAACAGTGAGATGGTTCATTTCCGAACCGTTACTGATGTGAGATGGTTCATTTCCAAACCGTTACTTGTTGAGATGGTGGTCCATTTCCGAACCGTTACTGATATGAGATGGTCCATTTCTGAACCCATACTGATGCGAGATGGTTCATTTCTGAACCGTTATTGATGAGAGATGGTCAATTTCAGAACCGTTACTGATGTGAGATGGTTCATTTCCGAACAGTTACTGATGTGAGATGGTTCATTTCCGAATCTTGGTCCATTTCCGAACCGTTACTGATATGAGGTGGTTCATTTCTGAACCGTTACTGATGTGAGATAGTTCATTTCCGAACCGTTCCTGAGTTGAGATGATTCATTTTTGAACCGTTTCTGAGTCTCTCTTCTTTGCCGTTTTTTCCTTTTTTTTCTTCAAAACCTGCGAACACAGAACAAAAATTGTATGTATATGATGTGTATGCATGTATGCGTGGATGCATTCCCTATTCCGATGGGTTAGCCCTTCCTTGTGCTTCTTTGGTGCCCTTTGCCTATAAAAGTCTTTGGTCGCCCCTAGTTCTGCTTATAGTTTCCTCATGCCAATTCTACTATGGTGATTGCTCAGTTTTCTTTGGTCCCATGGCTCAAGATCTCGTTATGTCCCTTATTCGTGAGGTGGTAGACTGGTCGCCCCCAGACCTGGCTTAGGTTTCTGCTCTCCACTGCTTGCACTAGTTCAAGTTGGACTATGTGATGTGTCATTCTGTATCAACATACCTCATTACAGGATACAAAATAGTCCCAATAGTTATACATGTTATTGTCCTCAAAGAATGTCTAGTAATGAGACCAGAGAACCTTCAAATCACTCAATACAACTCAAATCCAAGTTTTTAAGTAAATGATCTAAGCCAGACTCAAAGTGTGTGTGTGTGCAAAGGTTCCTTTACAGCTCGATTCCTGGGTAAGTCAACTCAATGACTTCGTTTTAAAAAATTGGGATCGACGGGTCAAACCAACCTAGATGTCTCAATTATGCTCTGTAATTGCTTTTTCGTGCTCAATGTGATATGGTTTTCTTTTTCTCTTGTCTCTCTTTCTCTCTTTTTTTTTTCTTTTTTTTTCAATACACTTACACTTTAAGGTAGCATTTCTCTTCATGGTGGTCCTAATACTCGCCCAGGGGTAGCTTCACGTTTATCGGTTATAGGTGGCTTATTTTATTTTTTTTATTTTTTTCTTCTTTTTTTTCCTTTTTTTTTTCTTTCCATTTTTTTCTTTTTCTTTTTTTTTGGCTGAAGGCCCCACAATGGTCCTTCTATTCTTGCAGTAATGTTTTCAGTTTCTCGGTTTCATTTTTCCCGAATATCCATGTTTGCTAAACTCTTCTTGACAAATCTTTTTTCTTCTCTAACCCAATGGATATCTATGATGGCTTTTAAGACACGGGGTTAACATTATACGTGTATGCATGAGATGCATGAGATGCAAATGGTTATCAAAACAACATATATCCTTCCGACCTTATTCCTCCCGCACTCGTGGTAAGTAAATTTCTACCCTAGGTATGGCTCATTTTATGCACCAATGTGGGGTACACAAAATCGTTCTCTCCTATGCTACAAAGGTGAACCTTGGCTACCTCAATCCATTTTCATCAATAACAGACAAGGACCGCCCATTTACATCATGGTCCAAGCCTATTATGGGATCATGCCATTGTTTAGAAACGACAAATTGGGCTTTCAGTAATCGCGGTCATGGGGATGAACTTGGAGGTATCCAAAGTAAATAAATATGCCATAAAAGCGTATCCTTCCAGGATGAAAGCCATTGTGGATATCAGACTCATGCTTCTACCATTTAGATTATGATTGGATTTTCTAAGTCCATCAAGGTTTACATACAAGTTGGTCCATTATTATTTTAAAGCATTCAATCATATTATTGCGAGGTGCAAACTTGTCCAAGTTGAAAAAAGGCCCAACAGGTTTACACTTTTGCGATAACGTGGCTAAACAACTTCAAATGATAGAGGGCCCAAACACAAAGTGGCCCATCGAGATTTTGGAAGCTTTTGGCCCAATCGTCATAAGACATAAACTCGTCACAGTTTAAGTGGCCCAACAAGTTCGTATCTTATGACGAGAAGTCCAACTGGATCCAAATGATGATGGTCCCAAACACAATAATAAAAGGGTGGCTTCTATAGGTCATACAACTATGGTTCACATGTGGGTTTATATGAGTATAGATAAAGGCTCCTGCCGGCGAAGGGTTGCCCACAACTAGGTCTCCCCGCTCAAGGGTTCGAGCGATCAAGTGAGCGTACCTTTTTTATACCCTAAGGTACGTGCCAACGAGTGATGATACCATATAACAATCCGCCGCTTCGAGCGAAAATGACTTCACGATACATGATGCCGTCAAGGTAAGAAAGGGTATGCTAAATATAAGAGACAAGGTTTACTAAAGAAAAAATCACAAACATTACAAGACATTATTTCGGGGACGATTCTCTATCCCCAGTGGAGTCACCAGACTATAGCGCGGCCCATCGGGAGTACGGAGTAGCCCGCAGGGGACTAATCCAGAGAATAAAGGAGTCGCCACCCGTGTGAACTGGGAAATAATTTAAGGCCGCACTCACCCCTCGCAAGGGAAGACCTCAAACCGTTGGGTTTGGAATGGCCCCTTACTTATGCCAGTTGTAATGAACGGGATTACGCAATGATATAACCAAGTCTTATGAATCACATGCAAGATAATTCAAATAACACACGAATTTGCATACCCATAAACATTAATAGAAATAATGGAAGCATATTACATTAAAGAGTACGAGATACGGAAATGAAAATAATAAATAATCAAATGCAGAAAAGCGTCAATGAATAAATAGCAAATAATAGAGGTTAATTAGACTTATGCGAGTATTTCCCGAGGGGTACGTGGAGTTGTATCCCAAGTATAGACCACACTACCATCCATTCAGATTCGATTACGGAATTTACGTATGTTTTTCCATCCGATATACCACAAGAGAAAACACTCCATTATTGACGCAATGTAAATAAAAGTATACGTGAGATATAATAATGCATGTGGTAAAATAACAATAAATAACCAAAAAGATAAATATGTGAAATAACGAAGAAAGATAAGTAACACAAAATAAATGTGGAATAATAAAACAACAATAAAAGTAAATTAAATGCAAAATAAAAAGACCAATAACAAAATAAATGTGGAATATTAAAATAAAGATAAATAATGGAACGTCAAAGAGAGATGTGACCAAAAGTTTGGCCGTCTTTAATGTAGGACTTCGCATACCCAGTTATACGTATTTCACGTCCAACCGGGCATGCCGCGTCCAGAACGACAAAATAAAATATAGTAAATGGTGCCCTCAGGTCTTACCTTTTAAGTCGTTTCTTGGAAGTGCGTTGAGACATCACCGGAAGGGTTAATGTTTCGCTGTTTTTCTGGTTCGCTGTTTCCGCTCACTATTTTCTCTATTTTCTTTGTTGTTTCTGGGGTATTTTTTATTGTTATTTCACTGGTTTTAGGCTGTTGTTTTTGGTGGTTCAATGGCTGATTTTTGGACTATATTCAGGGGTGTTTTAGTGGTCAGAGGGGCTGTTGTTTTTTGAATTATTTTCGATGATATAATGGACTGATTTACTCTTGGTTTAGAGGGCTGGTTTGTGTTTATTTCTGTGTTAGTTTTGGTCGGTTGAAGGGTTATTTTATTCTATTTGTTTATCGATGGAGGGGGGTTGCTTTATTGTTCACGGCTTTGGGGTTATTTTCTTTAGCTTGTTATGTCGATTTGTGGCTTATTTGTCTTTTGTGTGGCCGTTTGTTTCTTATTTACGTGGCGGGCAGTTTTTGTTTATTGTATTCAACTAGTGGGGGGCTTCGTGTGAGTTGGTTTATTGGTTACTGTATGTTAGAGAAGATAGAATGGAGAAAATGTGTGTAAGAAGCTGTCTGTGTTTACCGTTTTTGTTTGTTAAGGGGCTGTTATTATGTGTCGGTTTGGTTCATATGCCTAGGTGTTTTGTTGTAGTTTATTTGTTGGTCGGTGAGATTAGGGTTTATTTGTTTGTTAAGGGGGGGATAGAGGCGTGAAGGTTGCTGATGTGTGAGGTTGAGTTAGGGTTTTTAGTTTGTTTTTTACCGTGTGAGGAGTGAGAGGAAGGAAGTCAGGGCTTATTATTTTGTTGTTAAGTGAGTAGTGTGTGTGGTGAGGTTGATAGAATAGAGAGTGAAGAGAGAGACGTGGGAAGCTTTTAGGGTTTTTGGCGAGAGGGAAGGCAGTAGGGTTTGGTTTAGGTTATGTCTTATAGTGGTACATTAGGGTTAGGGTTATGCAAGTGGGCTTTGGATGGGTGCAAATGGGCTTTGGATGGGTGCGGGGGTTTTGGGCAAAGATTAATGTGTTAATAACAGAGATCGACTAAGCGAACCACAACTAACTAGCGAGTTTAAATTTGACGAGCTATTAATTTTAGAATTTTCCCTTCTGGCATGCGTTCCTCGTGACGTATGTGACTTATCGGGTAGTGCCTCAATACGAGGCTCATCATTGGGCTTTATGCAAAAATGAAGTGTCTACAATAGGGTCCAGTGGTGAGATTCTGAATCAAACCATTCCTAAACAACTGGGTTAGGGGTTTCATGCCTATATAACCTAACCTCATATGCCAAAGTTCAGTATTATTTATTTTAGATAGTTTACGTTTATTAATATATTCAAGATATCTCGAGAGGTATGCAAAATGTAATGACCTTGCTCATTTGGACCAACAATGATTTGAATATTATTTCTATCATATAAATACAAATAACAGTTCTTAATATTTACATGATATCCCTCTGTATCTAATACAAAAAGTGATATAATATTTGTTACACATCCCGGTACAATATAGCAGTCATGTAACTAAAGTCACCCACTGGGTCAGGGAATCTTGTATAATCCCACTGCAACTGCATCCAGAGAGTCACCACTCCTGAATCGCAACTGCATCTCTCCAGATTCATCCGTCTACTTTCCTTCAGCACCAGCAACGAATTAAAAATGTGAACAAGACAAGTAGAATCTAAAATCCAACTAGATGTGACAGGAAAAATAAAAGTACCTGATGTCTATGCTCTTTCCTTCCAGATCTGGGCAATGTAGTCAGGACAGTTCCTCTTCTAGTGCCCAATCTTACTTCAGTGATGGCACTTGTCTTCAGAAGCTATCTTGGGTTTCGCTATCTTAGCCTGCAAAGGAACATTGAAACCTTTTTTTCGTTCCTTTCATCTTCTTCCCCTTCGACTTGGAGTGGAAAGAATTGAAAAGTGAAGTAGGTTTCGGAAGGTGAGTCGGCACTTCATTCCTTAAATCCCAATCCGCTGTGAGAACCATCATATACAACTCATGGTAAGAACAATGAATCTCGTTCATGTTGAAGTATATTACAAACTGGCGATACAACGCCGAGAGCGAACCAAGAATGACACTCCATCCCAGAGTATCATTGAGAGAGAAATCATTGCGCCTCAATTACTTGATCAAATCGATCAAATGAAGCACATGTGTGCTCACAGCCTGTCATTTATTGAGTTTTGAATGGAACAGTTCCATCACAACTTTATGAAACAAGACCTGTTCTTGAGTCATGAATGATTGTCGGAGTTGTGTCATCATGCTATATGCATCAGACATCTCAAAATATTTCCTCATCAGTTCCAAAGCCAGCGAACTGAGAATATATGATTTAACCATTAAATCATCATCTTTCCATTTCTGGAAAGTCTCAATCTCTTCTGATGATGCATCATCAGATATAGCAAGGGGTAATGGACTCTTCAATACATATCCCAGCTTCTCAGATCTGTGGATAATCCTCAAATCCATATCCCAGTCAGAAAAGTTCTCAGCGCCTTTGAGCTTATTCGTATCCAACATACGAGCAAATGGATTATTCGAAGAAGCTGCCATCATAAATCTATCACATAGATAGCTAAAAACAGTTAGCAGACAAAACAGTTTCATATAATATCAAAAACATTAAATAGATAATGGATTTTTAATGTAAAAATGCCTCTCTCATTATTTCATGCAAAACTGTAATCCCCAAACAGAATACAAAACATGCAATAATCAAATTAAATAAAATAGTGAAAAATGGACCTCATGAATATATTTCAGCTCACAACTTTGGCACGTTCTCGCTACAAATATTCATTAGGTAGACCACTCATTGTCAATCACTCACCAGTGACTCCTGATTTTTGGTCCCAAACGTTTCTTGTTGTGATTGCTTTGGTACATTCACAAGGAGGCGTGCCAAGGTTAAACTTGTCAATGATAAACTCAAGATACTCACGTAACCCTAACAACTTTGGCACACTCAGGATTCCGCTTTCGCTTGAATTTACCTAATATCACATATATATATCCGATAAAAATAAATTCCTATCGGCTATATCCTCACAGATTTGGCACCTTCTCGTCATAGAAAATTTATCTATAAGCCGTATTGACAAGACAAACCAGAAAACATACATCAAATATATATTAATTATTAAACCTTATTTAAAATAGTGATTTTCCGCAAAAGATATTATTCACTTTATTTAATCAAATTAAATAAATAAATGCATGCATAAAGTAAAGATTAGACTAAATATCAAATTTAAGGGCCTAAATATATCATGGGTTCAGAATCAGACTCGCTCTGATACCATTTTGTTATGGTTTTTGGGCGGTATTACCGAGTAACGCAAAAGAACATGAAAAATCAAGTTTTCCTGATTTCAATAATTTTTCTTGGGTAATTAAAATAAACTAATTTATTCTAATTACTCAATACTCAAAAATTCAGTTTTTACCCAAAATCCAGAATTTTTCCTTTATTGTCTTCCAAAGGTTTGCATTTTGATTATTTTAGTCCTAATTTTTCAAACAAAAATTTGGGTGATTTTCAATCACTACCAAAATGATTTATACATGTCATATACATCAAAATACAACTCACAATAAAAAATCCCCCATTTCTCTTAAATTGTCGAGAGCTCCCCCAAATTTGAACTTTGATCATTTTGGTCCAAATTTGTCAAAACAAGCTTAAATGATTTCCAATAAATTCCAAAATGATATGTATATCTTATATATATCATAATATAACACATATATGAAAAGCCCCATTTTGATTTAGGTTAAAAAACTAATTTTTCCAATTAATCAAATTAACCAAAATTAACATAATCCAACACTTTAATCTAATTTCTACAACACCAAACAAATTCGACCACTTTGAAACAACTCAAGAACATTTCTAGGTCATCAATGAGTGGCCTAACAACTCTAGAATGGTAACAAGATCATCAAATGACCAAAAGTGTGATTATACACCATTTACAAGCATAATTTGTTAACATACATGCATGCATCTTTCTTTCATGCTTCAAACCTTCATATTACAAAACCAAGAGAGTAGAAAAATAAGAGATCATCCTATGTTGTAGCCTAAAGTAATAGAAATAATTTCCCAGAAAATGAAAGAATTAAAATACCTTGATTTTTCAAGCTTTTCTTAACTTTAAAGCTTTAGTACTTGTGTCTTATCTCAAGCCACTCTTGCGTAATATTTTTAGGTTTTGCAAAAAGTGAAGCAAATGAAAAAAAAATATAACCCTTAAATACTTAGGGTTGGCCGAAAATTGTGAAGAAAAAGAAAAAAATATTTTCCAATTTTCCAAACAAAAATAAAGAAGTCAAATTCCATTTTAACACCTTTATAATAAATGTAAAAGTCAAACATTTACACTTAATCATTTCCTAACCAAAATATCAACTTAGATATTTATATTTTTAATTATTTTAATTATTTAATAATTAAATAATTATTTAAATATAAATGTCCAAATGCATGTATTATATTTACTTTAAATAATTCAAATACATATATTAATGATATATGTCAAATATCATAAGTTGAAAATTAATTAATGTGTATTTAATAAAATCATATATTAAATACAAATACATATTAATTAGGAAATGACCAAAGGCCCTCTATGTATATATCTTTGGTTTAACCGTTAAAAGATTTATAAATAATCAATATTATTCACAAACGTTTCCCTAGTGCTCTACGAGTATATTTCATTAGTGAGACTCTCTAGGTTCAGGCATATCCGTCAAGAAATCCAATTTCGTGTCCATAATATACCCACCCATAAATTATAATCATCACAGATAAACTCGTTGAACCATACAGATCAAGGTCATTGCATACGTATAATCCATTCGTCACATGTATTCAGATTTATTCCAGAGATATAGAAATGAATGTCAAAACTCTATAGGTATAATCTCATCGATAATTCTATTAGCAATCTCTGAATAACACTTAGAATTCACTTTTATAATGTACCATGGGTCCATGGATTTAACAGATTGCTAATCCCATATAGAATATTTATGGTCTGTACATAGAGCAGGAAGATTCTATCTTGAGACACATAGGGTATCCTGTGGGTTAGTCCAAACCCAACGTACATGTGGAGGTCTAACTTAAATAAGTCGGTAACGTGACTGCCGTCAAAGTGTGGAGGATATCTCATATATCCACAGTGGTATCTCAAGTCAAAAAATCATTATGCTACTCAACCTGAGAAGATTCTTATTGATGTTGGTGTACCATCCATTAAGAATCTTTGGTGAGTCATTTAATGTTTATCCGATATAAGCACCTACATGTCTATACGATTCTCCAAGACTCATGGTTTTATTGATAATTAACCATTGAAATCAAAGATTCCAAAATACGACATGTATTGGTCTCAGTGGGTTTACTTACTAACCAAGTAATATAAACATTGACCAGGAACTGTTAAAGAAATGATAATGTTATGAAACAACTCAATGTCAGTTGCGACACTTTTATAACTGTATCATAACTAATCATTCTAAGATCAATTATGTCTTTACAATATATAAAGTGATATTATAGAAACTGCTTATTTTATTCATATAAAAATGTTTACAAAAGTATTTACAAGGAAATATAAAAGGAATTGGTGTTCTGAACTCAAATCCCAATAATTACCGTCCGTTTGGTATTGGCTATGAAATTTATGTCTAAGTTTCCATCCTATAAACAGAAAGGGGACTGTAGAAACGAAGCAGGATTTCCTACTATGTCTATGGTATCGGTGACCACAATACTATTGAGCTCGCAGCTTTTTGAGAGTATAATTAGCCTACAATGGACTAATCGGAGAATTAAGGAGTCGCCACCCAGTATAAGACACTGGGAATGATTTAAGGCCGCACTACACCCCTTGCAAGGTTCGACCATAAATCCATTCGGAATGGTCCTTACTGATGCCAGTATAATACCAATGTTCAAAAGAAGATCCTCATGTCTTATAATGCAAGGAAATCATATATAATAGTTCATATTAAATACTATAAACATCATCCATTCATTAATTGCAGTGAATAAAGATAAATCAAATTCGACCAGAGTGAGTCAAATCCAGTCTGATAAAATCTTTTTGTCTAGCCGAATGTACAGGATGATCAATCAAACTTGCTGTAAAATCCAGATAGCATAGGGAAGTAGAGTCGTATTCTCAAATAGGGGTCACCATATCACTAACGAAAACGATTAGCATAATAATATGAGATAATGATAAATAATGAGTGTTTAATCATGAAAGAAACATGATGTATGCACAAAGCTTTGCACGTCCATTCTCATTTGGTATTTGGAGTTCTGTCCCGAGTACAGACCATACTACGGTCCATTCAAAATTGGCTATGTAATCTATTTACGGATTTACATCCAATACACCACATAAGACAGACTGCAGGATGTCGCCAAGTGAATGGTCAGATATGCAGCGTGAAAGTAATAATAAATAAAATACAGATTTTTAAGGTTTAGGAAGTCATCGGGTTTTACCTTAAGCATAGTTCAGATTCTAGAACACTACTAAAATTCTGGATTGGTTGCTAGATCTCTTGCTAGAGAAGGAAATTTAAGATTTATGTTTCCGGATTTATGTTCTTTTGCTAGTAGTTTCTATGGGATCATATACACTGTTGATGTATCTTCCAAGTAGTCCAAGCTCATCCTTCTTTTTTAATCATTATACATTTCCTTCATTTATAAGATCAGTCTTATAGTTAAATAAGGGAAGGATATCACTTAACAAATAAAGAAATTGTTATGGAAAGTAGTGGGAGAAGAAAAGTGATTTATAGAAGGTGAGTGATTTATGGAATTTGGTTAAGAAGGAAATAGGATATCCAGTCGTTCAATAATTCTAGAAATAAGCATATTCGTCCTGACTTTGGTTATGTCAAACCAAATTTGGTATTTATGTTCGGCCGGATTTGGTGATTATGGCCTGTCGAATTTGGACATATGTGATTTGGATTTTGCTTGTTGTTAATGAGTCTTTTGGTGTTTTCTTTTCCTTCCAACACTAGACCTTACAACTTTTCCGAACCTTTCAGGTGCATTCCCATAAAGAGACTCATGATCGGGCTATATGTAAAAATACGATGTCTAGATAGACATACGACTAGACTTACATATCTCAAGAATGTTCGGCCGGATATGTAGTATGTCTGACCAGATATCCTTCATGGATCAAAATATCAAACAATAAGCATGTACTAAATAAAACAACTAACATGTATGAAATGATAATTGGGAGCATAACATTAAAAAGCAATGATAAAATAACTTAGCAGTAACAAACTGAAAAGGCAGTATTATGGATGGTGTTTGCACCCATTTGGCTGGATATATTTCATGATTATGCATGTCCGCCTGGAAGTGTAACATAAGCTAAAAATTCATAATTGAAAGTCAGGCCATACCTTTTAGGCTCAAAAGACGCCTTTGCAAATTATATCAGTGTTAGGTTACTTGTCAGAATGAGTGGGAACTTAAGGGGTTTATGGACGTTCTCTCATGGTATTCTCTCTCCATTTCTAAACTTGCATAATGTATGAATGCTCAGGACTTAAGATTCTAGTGAAGGTCCAAAATTCCTAGTGAAGGTCCAAAGATGAAGGGTTTGGGCACTAATTTATGGTGCCCAAACGAGATTGAAAATGGAAGAGGGTCTATGATTCCTTCCCTTTTTTCAGTGATTGCAAATTTGCATCACCACCTGCAACTCTGTACTTATCCGGCCAAATGTATATTTCGTGATATATGTCTGCTCAAACATGATCATGTAGGAACCATTTTCCTAGTGCAACAGAAACACATTAAGCACTTGGGTATCAGCCTTTAAAAAAATTTATGCCCTTCCCTTATTTGGCCGAATGTAACTAGCCATTTACATATACTTTTCTTTTATGTTAAGCAAAATTTCAGCCCCTGAACAATACCGAACATCCCCCGAACAACGGCTTAAATATGAATTATTAATTACCCGAATATGCGCCCAGCTCACTACTGAACAATCCTATTTTTGCATCAACTCCAACTGTGTTTCAGGTTTGATTTTTCAATCAAAACAGCCCTTAATAGTCTTAAAAACCCCTTAATGTCCCCTAATATTTTTGGATTAAAACCAAATCAAACGAAATCGAAAAAACACAATAATGTGCTGCAGCATTGAGCAAAATCTGCTCACTACCGTGTGGTAGTAATGAAATGAGAAGATGGTGAATTTGGTTTGACACCAAACGGACTTTCGTGCTATGTCTCATAACTAACGAAAATTAGTGTGGACTAGACTCACAAACTAATCTCTAAACACTTTAAAGATCAAACTATTGTCACACAATAATTTTTGTTTTGGTTTTATCTTCTTATTTTCTTGCAACTCTTGAGAGGAAAAAAAATTAGGGTGGCTAGGGTTTGGAAAAATATGAATTAGGTTAAAAAATAATAACACTTATCCTTTTATACTTAGAGTTTCATTTTACAACATAAAACAAAATCTTTCCCCTCATTTTATGTTAATTTTCAGCCAGCCCTAGGATTAGTTGAAAGACATTTGTAACATCAAATATTACATAATTTTCATCTTAATGACAATCTAAAGTTGCCATGTAAAAAGTTGTAACATCCATTTTAAAAAGATGTAACTTCCAAACAAACCAAAGGGTTTCCAAATATATATTTTTGGAAATACATAATTTCAACTCTTTATTAAATTATACAATATAATTTAATAACATATAATAAATAATTATCATATAATCATTTATTATAAAAAATATATTAAAATTAACATATATTTTTAAGTGTGGCAAAATAATATTATTAAAAATATTAATAATATATATACACACACTCATATGTGAGTAAATAATTAGCCTTCTTAGTGTCTTTCTTCATGTTTTGGCAGATTTAGAAGATTCGGCAACATTTGCCTCTCCATGGGCTTACGAGGATCCACCAGCATGGACTTGTAGTGGGTGAGCTCATTCAACTACTGAGTCAAAGTAAAAGATAACTTGTTCATAACATAGTTGCTTTTAAACTACATTAAACTCTTCGGAAGAGTTTTCATGATCATGGTCACATGGCTACGCTCATAAATACGAGCTCCATGAGTTTCAGACTTGTTGAGGTAGGTCATCATCCTTAAGACATGTTCTCGAACTGATGTCTTTTCCTTCATCCTCATGGTCATCTTTGAGACCATGGCCTCATGACGCTGCTGCTCTGAAGACTGCCCAAACATGCCCTGCAATGACTCCATCATCAAAGTTTTTGTAGCCATTGGCTTATGCTTTATGGCAAGAATCTCAGACATCCCTGCTAGCAAGTAGCAGCGTGCTTTCTTATTGGTCGCGACCCATTTCTAGTAGGCATCAAGCACAGTTTGGCCAAAATTGCTTACCGGCTCAGGATGACACTCCTATATAAGGACAAACTTAAGGTCTTTACAGACCAGAATGGCGTTCATGTTACTTTTCCATTTTCATAATTTTCTCCTGTAAATTTGTCATTAGATAGAATAGAAATTATTGGAGAAACCATGGATGAAATAAAATAAAGTAAACATGCATTCAAAATCCATTCATCGCATATTAAATTATCAAATATTTAAACATGATACATTAAACATGTATAATGAATTAGAAACCTAAGAGAATTACTATGTCACGGAAATCTACCATTCCACAAATAAGTACCGCCTTATGGTAGGTCAAGTATTTGCATGATAGATCGAGACAATCTCAATTGATTAATATATACGGGAATAACTCTTATTCCTATATTAACCAACCATCTTTTGATTTGATCAAGGAATTTCGATTAAAATTTAATCATACCTTAATGAGTGTGACCCATTGTTTCGGAACCCTTGGACTTAACTAGTGAAATATCACCGTATGGTAGGTCAATTCACTAGAAACATCTAGAGTTCCTATCTTCTCGTAATCCATAGTAATCATGTTGTGGTGATCAGGATGTTACAGCCTACCCAAAGTAAACAAGAATTAGACCCAACCACGGTTTGTATTCGTAATCCGAAGGAACCGAACGGTTCTAGTTCCTTCCAGTTTCGGTTCTTGGAACCGGAATCAGTTCCTTCCCCTAGCTGAACTGAAAGGAATTAGAAGGTTCCAATTGCAACCTTTGGAACCTTCCAACCACACTGAAACCTTACAGTTCAAGTGGGCAGTAAGGTTCCATGGTTCCAATCGGAACCGTAATTCCAATGGCTGGTAGTTGTTGGTTTTAAGCGGGACTCTGTCAAATATTTTTTTAATATATTTTAAAATGACTAAATTACCCTCAATACAGTACTAAAACGGCTACTTTTTGGGACAATTTACGTATCATAAAATTAATCAAATAATCTATAAATAGAGGCTATAATTCATTTCTCAACACACCAACAATTCTCCCATTCTCAATTTTCTTAATTCTCTCATTCCAATTCTCTCATATTTTTAATTCTTCAACTGATTTAATTTTACAATTATTCAATATTAATAAAAAATGGCAAGCTCATCTGGGAATACCATGTCCAATGTCCCAACCCAAGAGAGCGGCCAAAGTATCGGTACACGAAGAACATAAGTTAAGTCTCAATTTTCTAATATTTTTAAAATTCATTTCCATTTAGTCGAGATTGAAAATGAAGGTTCAAGAGCAATATGCAACTATTGTGGTGTATCCTACAAATTTACTGACGGTTATGGCAATATGAATAAGAACTTGGATATACATCATGCCGCTGAAATCGGACTTGAAACAACACAAACTCAAATGGACATATATGATTCCTCTAGTTGAGGAACGAGTTCTTTACATTTATTTAAATATTCTAATGCTAAAAATATAGAAGAATTTGCTAAATTTACTTGCATGACACATATTTCTTTAAGTTTTGGTGACAAATTACTTTTACTTTTATTGTCGAAATGCTTGAAATCATGCGGCTCATAAATTGGCTAGAAATACAACAAAATGATAAAATTTTAAATTATACAAAGATGATAAAATTATTTTAAATGAACTATTTAAAGGTATTAAAGGCCATCGTTCTATTTGTTCTGATATTTGGAGTGACTGTTGTCAAAAACACTCATACATTGGTGTGACTTGTCATTGGATTGATACATCATGGAACATGCAAAAACAACTTATTGCATTTAGAGTTTTTTATGAGCAATATATTATCCATAATATTTATATAATGATTACAGTAATTTTTTATGATATGGTTTATTAAGTAAAATTTTGATAATGCATCTGTAAATACTACAACAATTTGATAATTAAAAAAATATGCCAATCAAATTTGGGCGGCCGATTTTTTTATGTTAGTTGCACATGTCATATACTTAATTTATGCATTCAAGATAGTTTAACTGAATTAGACATTCACAACAATCCTATTAAGATTGCACTTAATTATATTTGGTTGTATTCTAATGTTAGGAGAGAATTGACCAAATTTTGTAAATTAAATGGTGTTAAACTAATAAAATTTTAACGAGATGTTCCAACTCGTTAGAATTCAACGTTTTTTTTTAACTCAAGTTTTTGCTTACAAAAATTTATTTATTTTTAATTTACGTTTTTAATTTAATATAATAATCTTTCATTATTTATATTTGGTAATATTAATAATGTCTCATTTCTATTTTTTAAAATAAATTTTTAATTTCTTAAATTAATTTTAAAAAAAAAAACCATAACCAAAACCGTCCAGACCTATTTCGGTTATCGGTTTCACAATTTTATGGAACTGGAACCTAATAGGTTAAAAGCAACAACTTGCAAGATATATTCTCCAATAATAAATAAATGAAAGTACAAAATTAACCTTTGACAGAACAGGGAATCTCCTATTGAAATTCGCAAATGGACGAGCATATAAGAATATCCAAAAAAATATCATTTAACTAAGTAGTGAAGGTATAAAAAGTTACATTCTGGACTCAATAGGAATATAGAAAAACCATCACCTTCTACTTCTAAAAAAAACGCTCACCATGATTGAAAAAAGATGAAGTTTTTCTCTTTCTAAACTCATGTTTCACTTTTTTATCTCCAATGAACTAATTTGAGCATCGGAGAGTGAATGAAGACCACCATCGATTTCACCTCTAACCTCTTTTGGTTTTTTAACAGACCTTTCACCTATTCTTATCAACTCAATCAGCACACCTAGATCTTATCTTTGCACAATATAACTTGTCCTTATTTGTTTTTTTCGAAACATGAATTTCTTTGTTCTAGACCTAAAAAATCCGGTTAAAATAATAGCAAATAAATTAATGTAATAAAATAAGAGTTAATTTCATTACCTAATTATTTACCAAGTACAAAGCTAAATGACCATAAAATCTAGAAGGATAGGGGACTTTATTATTAATATTTTCTTAGTCTTGTTGGTAGTAGAACTACCAAACAACACATTGTACGGCTAAATTTGGGATAGGGATCCAAATATCATTATGTCTCAGGCCCACGTATCATATTTGAACCAAAACATGATTCATAGTCTTCATTTGGCCTAAAATGGCATTATTGGCTGCCATCGAAACCCAAACCACACGAATCTAGTCACTAAAAGACGAGTCTGCATATGACTCATATATAGGGCCCACGAGTCCATATGCTCACAAGGGTAAGAGACCCATGCGACTTGAAATACCTATAAAAACCACAGATCATATTATGTGGTGTCTCAGTAGACGTTGCTAGCACTAATCTTTTTTTCAAAAAGGAAACTAAGTATTTGGACCAATCCAAATGCAAATGGGATTACACTGTAACGACCAGCAGTTTAGTTACTATTACGTTGTAGCGCTATGGTATTGTTGGAAGAAGATAACATAAAATAAATTATGTTGAGACTCAAATATGCTCATGAGATGATTTTGGGGACAATCAGTTAATTTCTCGAAGTCCCGGGACAAGATTGTACCGTGTTACCTTTGACCGCCCATAGTATTTGGGGCGTAACTTTTTCGTACGATCTCTCAGTCTTATGAATTTTATATCATCGGAAAGATGAGACCGAGGCCTACAACTTCCACGTTAAATATATTTCCAAATTCAGATCAGAACTGGGTCAAAAATGCAAGTCAAAATCTGGATGAATAGTAATTTCGGGGTTAAAAGGAGAAATCTCAAACTTTCTACCTATTTCTACACACTTCCACCATTTACAAAATATCTAAGGCACCCCCTACTATAAATACAACATACTATTCATAAATCATAAATTTTGGGAAAGAAATTGAAGAAGAAAACCGTGAGAAGGAAGAAAAAAAGGAGAAGAAAAGAGGAGTGAGCAAAAAGGAGTTTACCCATCATTGGGAGCTTGAAAAGTGAAGGACAACCAAGCAGAAGAAAGGTAAGAAATTCATGATCGATTTTTAAAATTGGTGAGTTTGATGATTTGATACTTGAATGGTGTTGTGTGTATGAATTTGATGAAGCGTGAGTGATTCTTGAAAAGTGAGGGACAACCAAGAAGAAGAAAGGTAAGAAATTCATGACCCATTTTTAAAATTGGTGAGTTTGATGATTTGATACTTGAATGATGTTGTGTGTATGAATATGATGAAGCGTGAATGATTCTTTTTTCCTTGAATCAATGGAAAAATTGATAAATTTCATTTGTTTAAAGAATTGGGTGTAAGTTGGTAAAGTGGATTAAATGAATTAAAGGTTAAAGTGTTGATAAATTGATGGATTGTGCATGTAGAATGAAGTGTAAAATGATGTATTGTATGTTGGTTTTTGGTTTGGAAGTGTGTATATAGAATGGATTTGGATGATTTAAATTTTAGATGAAACTTGAAGAATGAATCAGAAACCAGGAAACACAGTTCGCATCGCGACGCAAAGAGGTTTTAGCGTCACGACGCAAGAGGGAAAAGATGACCGAATTCTGGATCTCGTGCGTCGCGACGCAAGAGACAGAACCTCCCCAATATCAGTTTTTAACCCCCAATTCCATTCTAACGCGTTAGAGACCATTCTTAGGGTCTCGTATCAGTCTGAACACATATCCTGTACCAAATTTTAACAGACATAAGCCTCATGTATATAATATGGATGAATCTTTAAGTACCAAACTTATCGAGATTATTTTACTACGATTGATTCTAATTGAGTTCCGATCATAGGTTATCCGCAGGAACCACATTCTCCTTTGATCAAAGATCCAGTGCCAGCTAGACTCGAATACAGTGAGTGGACACCTCTTTCTTTAAGTTGATTTTTCTTTATGGATTTATTTGTTCTTTATGATTTTAGATTTACTTTTTTCAGCACCTAGGGCGTTAGCCTTTATTTATTTACAGTTAATTTCAAATGATAGAGATTTAGAATAGAGATGTTTTTCAAAACTGAGTTTTTATGTTTTCGGGGTATGAGGGAAAAACTCACCCCATTATGTGACTTGACACAGTTGGAATTGACGGATAGAGATCGTGTGCACACGTAGAGCAGGGCTAGGGGGACGGAGATACGTAACGCCCCTAGACCCTAGTTTCAAAGCTTATGTGGTAGCATAGATCCACACCCCCAGTTCTCGTTTGTGGCTTGGGGGACGGCGATACGTAACGCCCCAAGACCACCAGTTTCAGGGACATGTATGGCATGCTTTGGGGGACGGTGATACGTAACGCCCCAATGTCATGGATTTACATATCTGGCTCTAGGGCGTATGGGGGGATGGCGATACATAAGTCCCACATGTGTCATTTTTTCAGCAGACACTCAGCTATAGATTTTCAGAAATCAGTTTTCATACATTAAGGTTTTTCAGATATACACCAGCACAGAAACCAGATTTTAGAAACATTTTTTAGAAACCAGTATTTTAAGAGATGTTTTGAGAAAGATGGAGTTTTCAGAAACAAGGCTTTCATATAAAAATGTTTTTGGAACTATGGATTTGGAATCAGAATCTTTAAACCAGTTTTCAGTTTTCTTGTCCACTCACTTATATCGAATTACGATCTAACCCCCACTCCAGTCTTTATATTTTGCAGTATTTCCGGAGGACGAGCTTGGGAGGATGGATATTGATGCAGTCACTGGGTATGGAGTCCACCAGTACGAGTCAGAGTTGAGTAAAAGTACAGTCTTAGTCTAGTACGAGTCATAGTCAAATATGAGTCTTGTATCAGTTCTGATGTGTGCAGTCTTGCTAAAATCAATTGTTTTCAAGTTCAAGAGTTAATAATGAGTTTGTTTTCAGTGTTTTCAAGTTGGGCTTCTGTTCTATCCAAAGTATTGTCAAATCAAGATAAGTATATTAGTATCAGTTATGGATAGTTAGTTAGAGGCTGATGGGGTTAGTATTGCTATCCCATGCCGGTAACATCTCCCAGATCTGGGATGTTACAAAGATGGTATCAGAGTATGGTATAGGGAGTCAGTGACTACAGTCGGCAGAGTGATGGGGTCTGGTATACGCAGTATGTCCGGGATACTCGTATGCAAGGCATTACCTCTCCAGTATCCGATCCTCGAGTACGTCCTCAAAGCTCCATAGACAGGTTAGTAAGCCTTCTTAGATCATTCAAATACTATCCCCCGTAAGAACAATTTCACTCTAGATTCCTGATAAGAAATCTTCTTGAAGTTATACCAATTTAGTACTAGAATAATAAATATGCTATGGAAACAGATAGTAGGATTTTAAGTAAAGTTATCAAGGGGAGTGAGAAAGCAAATCTATAAGAAAGTATAAGAGATACACAAGAGTATAAGTGGCCATAGATAAAGAATAGTAAGGAGATAGAATGTGGTAGGAAGATTTTGAGGATATTTACCCAAGAATTTACAAGAGAATAGAAAAGTCTGATTAAGTAACAGTGTGCCAATGAGTAAGATCCCTTTCCTCATCGGAACACTCCTTCAAGCCGAACCAATAGTCCTCAATTACTTCTTGTAGATAGTAAAAGACCTATGAGTACCTATTCAGGAAAATAGGAAGAAAAATAAAAGTTAGGAAGCAGAATAAAGTACAGAAGGTAGATATCTAAGGAATCGGAAGGAAAAAAAAGATAGAGAAATAGAAACAACAAGAAATGCCAAAACTTATAGTAACAAGAATTAGAGATACAGAGTTAAGCAATAAAGTATAACACCAGAACTAACCGTAAAGATGAGCATAGTAAGACTAGACCAGAATAAAAGCTGAGTAGATCCAAGAAAAGGTTCTTTCCCTCGAGCGAGATACCTTTCTTCCTCAGAAGAATTCCTCCGAGTTGATCCAATATTTTTCTGAACCATCTCGTATAGGTAGTAAGTTCCCACAAGTATCAAGGACCGTTATAATATAGAGGAAGTAAAAAGTCAATGACGATTGTGTACGGAATGCCATAGAAAAATGGAGAGACTTTAGATCTTCCAAACTTAGACTTTTAGGCAAACAAAATAAGTGGCGACTGAAACAATAGTTAGTTCCCCCTAGCCAAGAGATCCAATAGATAGAGCTTCGACCTACACAGATCTTCACTCCTTCGAGATACCAGTTAATAAAGCTATCCTGATAGAGTCTATCTCATACCCATCCTACATGAGCAATAGACTCCATCAGGACATAAAGTACTAGAACAAGGATGAAGAAGCTCCCCAAGCCATAAAGAAAATAACCAATGAGAAGTAAGCACTACCTATCAGCATGATTATAGGCAACCATAAGAAAACCCAACGGGAGTCTGTCTCAAAAATACAAGGACCTTGAGAGACCGACCACCTAGAAAAATGATCAAGGAAACTTCGAGGATATAAAGAAGAATACTCACGGTAGTTCAAAGATCAAAGTAAGTCAAAATAAGGTTTGCTAAACCAGTAGAAGTTCATAAATAGATCAAATATCGTGGAACCCACAGATAAGCCGAGTTAGTATAGATCCATAGAAGAATATAAGAATAGACCTATAAAATTGGAGATATTTAAGAAGTGATTAGAATATCATTATGGACAATAGAATAAAAGTGATTAAATCAAGGTTTATAGCAAAGAATCGATGATAGTTATGGAACCCTAGGGCTAATAAAGAATCATTGACAAGAAAACCTGAGGAGGAAAAATTCAACACTACAGTCAGTTGACATAAGTGTGGAAATCGACATAGAAACAAAGAACCCTTAAGGAAGCGAAGATAGTAGAAGTACAAAAGATCCTGGATAACGATTCGTGGGGACATTGTGAACAACTTACAAAGAACCTCATGGTATTCAGAAGAAGGATTTTAGGAAGAGATTAACATTTGGATCAAAGATTTAGTAGAAGACACCCTTAGTAATCGAAGTAAATAGAGTTTCCAAGAGAGTTAAGGAGTAAAGAGTTGAGAAACTAAAATAAGAAAGAAACCTTCATAGTAGAATGAGTCCCTTAAGAAAGATAGCAAAGAGATTATAGTAGTATCCAGGGTAAGAACATAGTAGCCATAAAAAGTTAAGTAACAGAAAGGAATAAAGAGACAGTATAAGGAAAATCATTAAGGAGTTTTCTTCTAGAAGGACCTGGTATGAGATGCAGAGTGATTGATTGATAAAGTGATCAGGAGTAAGGTTGGAAAAGGCAAGTCAGATAAGTTTTTGCAATAAGACCCAATGTAGGAAAAGACACCAGATAGATATACACGAGAGTGTTAGGCAAGAAGTATGTGTCACCGAAACACAGTAACAGAAAGGCCTCGAGATTAGTACCCACCCTCCCAACCCTCGATCGATACCAGTAACAAAGATGGACCTGAAGCGTAACCTTGAGATACTCATGAAGCAAGTATAAGTGTAGTGATAGATGATCGACACATACGACTCTTAAGAATAGCAACGAATCAGAATAAAAAGGAAATGAAGATATAACTTAAATAAGAAATTTAAAAGCTATTAGATAAGGCAACAAAGAGAAGAAGTACTAGTTAAGCATATGATAAGAATGTAAATGACAACGTTAAAAATAACCAAAGACATATGAGAAACAAATATTCTTCGAGTAAAGAAACAGAGATATGACCCATAGTAGATTCAGATATAGAACAAAGAAGAAGAGTAAATAAAAAGGTTAGCTGATACAAGTATCGAAAGTAAAATTGTCAAGGTGTAATAATAACAGGAGAAGAAATACTGAGTAAGTATTGGCAGAAGTGTAGTAAGAATGAAGAAAACAAGTTTACCAAAGAATGAGAATCAATAAAGAGAATATATTCTAGCATGTGATCAAGTATAGAAGACGACTTGGTAATAAGGAAAGGTCAAGGAAATAAGACATATATGTGGAGTCCAACAATAAACAAGGGAAACTAACAGAATAGGAAGTTGTTAAGTTAGAACAATACCAAAATAAGGTAGTGATCAAGTAATAGCTGATATTTCAAGAAACCAAGGTCTGATGAGATGACAAGTACATAAAGAAAGTAGATATTTCTCAGGAAAAAATGCAGAAACATAGACCAAGGAAGAATAGAATGAAGTAAAGGATGAAATGTTGGTTTCTAAAGTTGTCCCAAGATCATTCAAGCATAAAAATATGTGAATACAATAAAGAGGTATGGCAGAATCATACTTACAATGAACGGATTATGGAACTGTTGATAACAAAAAATTTCTCCTTGTAGAAGCCCTCCAAGATTTCGGCTAAGATCCCAATTTGTTGAAGATGAACAAGCTCCACGCTTTGAGAGGATTCCAAGCTCTTAGATTGGTTTCCCTATCACCTTTGTATGATTCCTTGTTGGTGCTATCCTTAGATGATTTGCAACAAATCTTCTTCTTTCTTTCTCCTTGTTTCGGTCAATGGAAGAAAATGGCGAGAGAGTTTTGTTCTCAAAACCGAAAGGGAGAGAGAAAATGTGAGTGAATGATTTTGATTTCAAAAACCAAAAGAAAAATATACCAAATGTTTGGTATTAGTATTTCAATCATTACACAAAATGTGTAACACAAGTCACCTTAATTTCTTTCACCAAAACCCATCACCAAAAAGCAACTTAAGGTGACAAGTGATGTGACATGTGGGCCCCACTTGATTCGAAATCCGAGTGGGCCCGCGACATATCCCGGGCTCGGGTTCGCTAATTCCGAATTAACGATTTTTCCGTTGCGACGTAATTAAATCAAATTTAATTAAATAATTATGCCTAGCAAAATTACTATTCAAGTCGCTAGCGAATTAATTCTAAATTAATTCGTTTGCCCAAATTAAAATCTAATTTTATTCTGTGTCGAAGACTAATTTCGTCTAATATATCGAATATATTATTTTATCGATTAATTCCAAATTAATCGTTCTCTCTCTTCAAATAGTATTTTATCCTAGATAAAATCTCTCCGTAATGAATCCCAGATTAATAAGTTCGAATCATACGTCATCGGTGAATCTTCGGGAAGCGACCCAATAGATCCCTGGATATGTTGGTAGTAAATCCGATCGTCGGACTATCCGAACACGTACGTACCTCGTACTACATTTTTACCGATACGAGACATGGTTGGCTTCTAGCAAAGCACCGTGTCTACCCAATTCTCCAGAAATATTCTTAATGGAATATATAATCTATATCAGGCGTAGTATACGTAGTATTGCGTATTGCGATCCAGTATCAAAAGTCACATGCAAGGCCTGGGGCTGGAATAGTGTCTGCCCCGTACGAAGCATATATCGGACTACAAGCAACTAGTCTCTTTAATCATATATTATGACCTTGTCATATTATCCCAAATGGTTGCAAAAATTTAGAGTACCAGTTATGTATCCCTGCGTGATCATCATCTCCATATGACTGAAGTGATACTTCCATCTTGACATCACACCCAATACACTACGATTCTCAATAAACCCAGAAGAGGCGTACACAGAACCTGTTAAAGTACTAGACGACCAAAACCAAAGCGTATTGATTGTCGCAAGTACTAGCGATGTAAGTCTCGGGTTAAGACTAAATACACCTACCATGATGCGGACTCCCATAGACATATAGTCACATTACCAATGGAATTCCGCGGGGTCTATCCAGAGCGAAGCTGTTTCCGTACCATCGGTAAACACAACCTCCTATCACACTTGCATAAGTATCCAATACTTAAATATATGAGAACTATGTCGTTACGCTTTCATAACAAACACAGGTGCAATACTAGTCTATTCCGCATTATCGATGTCCAGTCTCAATAATACTACGACTAGGGATATTTAATGATTAAACCTTTATGGATTGATACTGTCTCATATCTTAAAAATCTGGAACTAATAATAGGGACTTTTATCATTTATATATTTAAGTAATCAATTACAAAATAATAAAATGCAATTTCCATTGCTACATAATTAATATGTACAAAAACCACAATGTCTTTTACAAATAGTGACGCTATGGGTCATAATTGTCTAACAATCTCCCACTTGGCCTATAGCCAGTCACTCAAGCATCTAATACTTGAACTATGTACATGTCGCTCAAACTTTTGCTGAGGAATAGCTTTCGTCAGCGGATCTGCAATGTTGTCCTCTGATGCGACCTTCTCGATCTTCACATCGCCACGATGTATGATCTCATGAA
This sequence comes from Zanthoxylum bungeanum, assembly GCA_019454045.1. Taxonomy (NCBI): domain Eukaryota; kingdom Viridiplantae; phylum Streptophyta; class Magnoliopsida; order Sapindales; family Rutaceae; genus Zanthoxylum; species Zanthoxylum bungeanum. Next base: position 61,688 of record SKCR01015560.1, read on the forward strand.
TCAGATGGAAACGTCGAAGAACATGCTTGGATCATTAATGAGACCGCGGTTCCTTAGCCTGCGCTATAGCCCCGTTATTGTCACAATACAATGTAACGGGCTCAGCTGCTAACGGAACTACTCCTAATCCAATTAGGAATTTTCAGATCCAAACTGCCTATTTTGCTGCTTCAGCTGCAGTAATGTACTCCGCTTCTGTTGTTAAATCGGCAACAGTATCTTGGTTGGAAGATTTCCAGCTTACTACTCTGTTATTCAAACAAAATATGTACCCGGATTGCGACTTGCAGTCGTCTTTATCGATTTGGAAACTTGCATCGGTATACCCAGTTACCTCAAGTTCTCCATCTCCATAGATTAAGAAAGCATCCTTAGTTCATCTAAGGTACTTAAGGATATTCTTAACCGCCATCCAGTGACTATCACTTGGATCGGCCTGATAGCGACTACACATGCTCAAAGCATAGGAGACATCAGGTCGCGTACATATCATGGCATACATGATCGATCTGACTGCTGAGGCGAACGGTATCCGACTCATGTTGTCTCTCTCATCTTGAGTTTTAGGACACATGTCCTTAGATAGAGTGACGCCATGTGACACTGGCAACTGGCCCCTCTTGGACTGATCTATGTTGAATCTCTTCAACACTTTGTCAATGTACGTGCTCTGGGAGAGTCCAAGCAGCTTTCTAGATCTATCCCGGCAGATCTTTATTCCTAGAATAAAGGCTGCTTCTATCAGATCCTTCATGGAGAATTTTAATGAAAGCCAAGCTTTCACCGATGTTAACATGGGAATGTCATTGCCATAAGCAATACATCATCAATGTAAGGACAATGAATGTCAGTGTGCTCCCACTAACCTTCTTATATACACAAGGATCATCCTTGTTTTAAACGAAATCATATTCTTTTATGATCTCATCAAAACGTTGGTTCTAAGAACGCGATGCTTGGTTCAATCCATAAATGGATCGATTTAAATTACAAACCTTGTTTGCAAGTTTTGGTATGAAAAATCGTCAGGCTGTTGCATATAAACATCCTCCAAAAGGTTTCCATTAAGGAAAGTGGTTTTGACGTCCATCTGCCATATCTCGTAATAGAAATATGCAGCAATAGCAAGCATTATCCGAATGGATTTAATCATGGCAACTGGTGAAAAAGTTTCATCGTAATCGACACCATGTCGTTGACGATACCCTTTTCGCTACAAGCCTAGCTTTGTACGTTTGTATGTTGCCATCCATGTCCGTCTTCCTCTTGAAGACCCATTTGCAACCAATAGGCTTTACGCCTTCTGGTACATCAACCGGTGTCCAAACTTGATTGGTGTACATGGAATCCATTTCGAAATTCATGGCATCTTGCTATAAACCGGAGTCGATACCTTGTATCGCTTCCTCATACATAGCCGGCTCGTCTTCCTCAATAAGATTAATATCCACATGAGGTGAGATCAGAAACCCATACCTCTCAGGTTATTTTCTGACTCTCTCCGACCTACGCGGTCCTTGTGTATTCGAAGATTGTGGTATAGTCTCATCCCTGATGAACTGTTCATGTTCCGTTAAGGATTCTATGCCAGGAACAGTATCACTCTGATTTTCATCGAGTTCTACTTTCCTCCCACTTATCACTGTATTTAGGAATTCCTTCTCAAGGAAAACCGCATGTAGAGCAACAAATACTCTGTTCTCTTGTGGGTGATAGAAGTAATATCATTTGGTTTCCCTAGGATATCCTACAAATAGGCATTTATCTGATTTGGGTTCTAGTTTGGTACCTTCCAAATGTTTGACGTATGCCCAGCAACCCTAAATCTTCAAGAATGAGAAACCCGGTTTTTTTCCTGTCCATATTTCATATGGAGTCTGTTGAACAGACTTTGACAGAACCTTATTCAAAATATGTATTGCACTGTTCAATGCATATCCCCAAAGGAAATAGGTAGCTCTGTGTGACTCATCATAGACCTTACCATGTCTAACAAAGTTTGGTTTCTCCGTTCGGACACACCATTTAATTGCGGTGTTTCGGGAGGAGTCCACTGTGAAAGAAATACCATATTCTTTCAAGTAATCAAGAAACTCATTGCTTAAGTATTCGCCACCACGGTCCGACCGTAATGTCTTAATACTTTTGCCGGTCTATTTTTCTACTTCGTGTCGAAACTCTTTGAATTTTCAAAAGTTTCCGACTTGTGTCTCATAAGATACACATAACCATAACGCGATGCATCATCCGTAAAGATTACAAAGTATTCATATCCACCTCTAGCCTGGCTAGACATGGGCCCACAAACGTCACTATGAACAAGGGCTAACAGTTTGGTGGCACATACACCTTTACCGCTAAAAGGTGATTTAGGCATCTTGCCTAATAAACAAGATTCGCAGAAGTCATATGAATTTGGATCAAATCTGTCCAAGTACCCACTCTTCGAAAGTGTGGATATACGTGTCTTGTTTATGTGTCCCAGACGACAATGTCATATATAAGTTTCATCTTTGTAACTAACTTTAAGCCTTTTGTTTGTTACATTATATGTTTGAGATTGATTTATATTCAAATATAAAGACCATTATTTGCATCAGCTATGCAAATTTCTATATCATTTTTATACATAAAACCCCAGTGTTTCTAAATAAAAAGTATACCCGCATTGGGTTAACATAGATACAGAAATAATATTCCTAGTCAAACTAGGTACAAATAATAACAGTTTATAAGTTCAAGTACATGCCCGAGGGCAGTTCCAAAACATAAGTGCCCACGGCCAAAACGGCAACTCGAGTCCCATTTCCAACGCGGAGGTCAATCTCTCCTGAGGCCAGTCTCCTGCTAATCCGTAGATCCTGCACATCAGTACATATGTGAGTACCACAACCAGAATCAAAAATCCAATTTTAAAAACTAGAAGTAGACATGTTTATTGCTATACCAAACATACCTAAGCCGGTGCCTTGTCCGCTTTGATTTCCTTCATGTGTGCCTTGCACTCGCGGCAGTCACGCTTCCAGTGACCCCAGCTTCCCGCACTGCAAGCATACATCTTGGATTTTTCCTTGGGTTTCCCAGAACCCTTTGACGATTTGCATTGCCCTTCTTCTTATGCTTCTTCGTCTTAACACCTCCAGTCGCCTTAGGGCCAAGCCCTTAGAGTCTGAGATGTTGAAGCATAGTGTGCCTTGCGCTTCTTGCCCTTAAGGGCTC
>SKCR01015561.1:0-64560 GCA_019454045.1 Zanthoxylum bungeanum
CTGGCACAATAAGTTCCTCTCCATTTGATGGTCCTATCAGATTCGCCTCTGCCAAGGGTTTTGGGATGATTCCCAGAACTTGACTACCTCCTTCCTGTATGGTCCTTGAAACGTACCCCATTAGTCCAAGATTGCCACCACCATATACTATGTGCATATTCCTTTCAACTATGACTCGACCCAATTCTTGTGCTGCAGCTACGAATTCTGGTTTAGAACCAGCACTAGTACCGCAAAATACACAAATATTTACAACTCATCTTCTTGAAGTTGCTTCCATTTTTTTATGTATTTTTTTCTCAAGTCTGGATGCCTTCAAGAGTGCAATGATGAGTTGAATTTATAGAACCTGAAAAATGGTGAGTAATAATAGCACTAGTACCTGCCAAATGACAATCATTAGCTAAACAGTAAAATATATTGTGAAAGTCAAAAATCTGGATCCTATTGGAGAAAATAAAAGAAAATAACAAAACAAATCACAATTATTAGATAATTACAAAGAGATAATAATATTTACAAGAAGTAACGGCTTGAATGATGTTTATGCGTTAGGGACAGGCTTCTCATCAAATTTTCTTATAAATTGGCAAACATGGTCTTTTAGAGTCAGATTTCCGAGACTTAAATGTTGTCTTTCTTTTTGGAATTGTGCATGTAACATGTGAATTGCGTGATGCATATATCCACTGGGATGCGTCTCAGGAGTCAATGATATGTCATCTAAAGACTCCTTTCTCAAGCCATCCATAATGAATTTAATTTTATCTTCACGGTTATCAGACATTATTCCTAAAGAACGAAAACGAGTATTACATATTATGCGTGCACATTTATAGCAAACACCTAGTCTTTTAGCTCTTCTTTTCTTAGCATATGTGCTTCTTCCTAAATTAGGCAGATATGAAATAAAAGAGTCAGAGGTCTCACCTGCCAATCGGACCCGTGCTTCAATAATCCAACGAATGTCATTAGGAATACCTTTGATCATCAGAAGTCTCATTCGTTCCAAGCGAGCTTTGTAGACTTTCATCAGAGAGTTTTGAGGGAGAGAATGAAATTACTTGTGAAGATTTACGAGAACGTTTAGCAACCAGTCGGACTTTGAAGGTTTCAACCTTCCCATCAGGCCCGCGCTTCCTTTTGTAAACCCATTTACAACCAACGGGAACAATTCCCTCAAGAAGCGGAACCAAGTCCCATACTTGATTCTGATGCATAGAATCTATTTCAGAATCCATGGCTTCCTGCCATTTAGCGGAATCAATATCTAACATTGCTTCTCTGTAGGTATATGGATCAGCCTCATCAACAATGAGCACATCGAGACTCTTGTCTTGTATCAAATACAAGCGTTTAGGAGGTCTCGATATCCTAGTAGACCTACGGAGAGTGGAAATAAAAGGTTCTACTTCTGTCTGAACCTGTGATTCCTCTATCGGTCTGTCATCTATAAGTTGGACTTCATCAAGTTCAACCTTTCTATGATTACCACCTTCTGCCAAAAATTATTCTTCAAGAAATCTGGCAAAACGAGCTACGAATAAATTTCGATGCTTGGGTTCATAGAATTGATATCCTTTGGAATTCGAAGGATATCTGACAAACCTAACTTTTCACCCTCGGGGCAAAAGTTTATCCTGCTACGTCACATTGACGTATGCAGGACAGCCCCAAACCCTAATATAATTAAGGTTCGGTTTCCTACCAACCCATATCTCATATGGAGTAGTAGGAACAACTTTAGAAGGAACCATATTCAGTAGATGTGCTGTTATGGTTGGTGCTGTGAGCGCCAATTTTATTATGTATTTCCTTGTAAATACTTATGTAATATTTTATTATGAAAAAATGAACAATTTCTTTTATATAACTTCTTCTTTAATATGGTAAAGACATAACTGACCTTAGAATGATTAGTTATGATACTGTTGTAAAAGCGTCGCAACTGACATTGAATTGTATCATGACGTTGTCATTTTTCGATAGTTCTCGGTCAAGGTTTACATTACTTGGTCAGTAAAGTAAACCCGTTGAGACTGGTACATGTCGTATATTGGAATCTTAGAGACTCGTATAGACGTGTAGGTGTTTATAGCGGATAAACACTGAACGACTCATCGAAGATTCTTAATGGATGGTACACCAACGTCAATAAGAATCTTCTCGGGTTGAGTGAGCATAGTGATTCTTTGACTTGAGATACCACTGTGGATATCTGAGTTATCTTCCATACTTAGATGGTAGTCACGTCACCAATCTATTTAGATCAGACCTCCGCATGTTCGTTGGGTGTGGACTGATGCTCAGGATATCCTGTGTGTATCAAGATAGGATCTGTCAGCTCTGTATACAGAGCATAGGTATTCAATATGGAATTAGCAATCTGTTAAATCCATGGGCCCGTGGTACACTATAGAAATAAGTTCTAAGTGTTATTTGAGGGATTGCTAATTGAAACGTCGACGTGATTACATCTATAGAGATTTGAAATTTGTATCTATATCTCTGGATTGATCCGGATACCTGTGACGGAGGAATTATACGTATGCAGTGACCTCGACCTGTATGATTCAGAGAGTTTATCCATGTTCGTCATAATTTACGGGTGGGTGAATTATGGACACAAAATTTGATTTCGTGATGGATATGCATGAATCTAGAGAGTCTCACTAATGAAATATATTCGTAAAGCACTAGGGCAACTGTTATGGATAATACTGATTATTTATGACTCGTTTAATGGTTAAACGAAAAATACTTGCAATCGGGACCTAACGGTCATTTCCGATTTAATGTGTATTTGTATTTAATATTTGATATTATTAAATACACATTAATTAAATATCAATTTGTGATATTTAACATATATCATTATTATATGTATTTGAGATATTTAATGTAAATATAATACATATATTTAAGATATTTATATTTATTATTTAATTATTTAATTGTTAAATAATTAAATGAATTAATAAATTAAATATCTTTTATAATGATTAAGTTGGAAATGCCATGTTATTATTGGAACACATTTTGATAACTTTATTAAAGGTAAATTGTTACTTTATTAAAGCTAAAATGTGTGCCAATTGAATTTCAACAAAAATAATTTAATTGTTATTTATTTTTGGCTTGAAGAATTCGGCAATCTTGAGGTTTTGTTTTATTTTTCCAAGACTTACACAAGTTTTACAAATATTTTACAAAGTAAGGTTGGGAGAAAAGTTTGAAGGAAAAAGGAAATTCATCATCAAAATCTTGGATTTGTAAGTAATTTCCAACTTTCTTCAATTAGGAAATTGTTTCCATGAGTCTAGGCTACAATTTTTTATGCTTAGAATTTTCTCTACTCCTTAAGTAGGTAATTTAAATGTGTTGGAAGCTTGTTTGATGATGTTTAGCATGTATGATTAATTTATTTGCTTATTATTGTAATTAAGCTTAATAAATTAATTAGAAAATTAAAGTTGCCATTCTAGAGTTAATTAGCCATTCATAATTAACCTAGAATTATTCTTGATTAATTTCATGATGGTGAGACTTGATTGGTGTGGTAATTGGATGATTAAAGTGTTGAATTTTGTCAATTTACTGTAAATTGTCCAGTATTTTGTGAAATTAGGGTTCTTAACCCATTCAATTTTTGGGGCTTTTCATATATATGATATAATTTGATGTATATTTGATGTATGTCAAATTTGGGATTGATTGGATTTGATCTTGATGTGTTTTGAACAAATTGGGCAAAATTATAATTAATTAAAAATCTGGGCATATTTCGTAATTTTGGAAAACTTCTGGGCTGTTTCGAAATTCTGGAAAAGTTTATGGTTTATGTTGTAAATTGTATAAATTATTTTGTGATTGATTTGGAATCAATTAAATATGTATTTGACATTTTAATTACCAAAATAATTAATTTGTAAAACTTTGGGGTAATTTAGTAATTATAAGAAATATGATTTCTTGGGTTAAAATTTCAGATTTTAAGTATTGGTTAAATAAATAAATAATTAATACAAGAAAAATTTTTGAAATCGAAAAAAATTTGTTTTCCGCGCTCCGCTGCGCCAACCCGTAATTCCTTATAAAACCCCAACATGTGCAGTAGTCAGAAGGGCATGCCCCCACAAAAAGTAAGGCAGATTTGTAAAACTCAACATAGATCGGACTATATCCAATAAAGTCTGATTTCTCCTTTCAGATACTCTATTGTGTTGTGGAGTACCCGGAGGAGTATATTGAGCGAGAATCTCATTCTCTTTAAGATACTCAGTAAATTCACTACTCATATATTCACCACCTCGATCTGATCGAACGCATTTGATGAATTTACCAGTTTGTTTTTCTACTTCATTTCGAAATTCTTTGAACTTTTCAAAGGTTTCTGATTTATGTTTTATCAAATAAACATAACCATACCGTGACAATTCATCAATAAATGTTACGAAGTAAGAAAAACCATTATGAGCAGTGTGACTTATAGGACCACATACATCACTATGAACGAGCTCTAATAGGTCAGTGGCCCGATGTCAAACACCAGTAAATGGGGCTTTGGTCATTTTACCCTGAATACAAGATTCACAAATTGGAAAAGATTGTATGGTTAGATTCTCAATCAAACCATTCTTAACCAACTGGGTCAGGCGTCGTACACCTATATGACCTAACTGCATATGCCATAATTCAGTATCAGTTATTTTAGATCTTTTATGTTTATTATCCCCAATTTCATAAACATCTCTAATGGCATGCAAAATATAATGACCTTGCGAATTTGAACATTTGTGTAACAAAACATCATTCATATCATATATATATACATAGAACAATTTTTAATATGTACATGATATCCTTTTGTATCTAATACAAATAGGGAGATAATATTAGCTACACAACCATGCACAAAAACATAATCTGTCAAAATGATGATGCCTCTGGATAGACGAATCTCGTATTCGCCAACGGCTGCTGCAGATAAAGAATCTTCATTCCCAAAACGCAGTTGTATCTCACCTGGATTTAACATTCTACTAACCTTTAGCCCCGCAACGAATTACAGATGTGAGTAGTACTAGCATAATCTAAAACCCATCCAGAACCAATGGCTTCACGAGCCAAAGAGATATCAATGATAGGGAAAATAAACATATCTGATGAGGAGACTCTCTCCCGTCTGACGGAAGCAATATAATCTGGACAGTTTTGCCTCCAATGTCCAATCTTTCCACAGTGGTGGCACTTGTCCTCAGCAGGTTTTTTCTTCTTCGACTTGTCTAGCTTCTCAACCTTTCCTTTAGGAGGAACACCGGAGCCAGTATTCTTTGTCTTTTTCTTCTTCTTCTTGCCAGATCTCAAAGACTGAGAAGAAGAAGAACTAGGCAAATAGGACTTTGAGATGAGTGTCGGCACACCATTCTTGATGTCTTCCTCAGCAGTCTGAAGCATCTTATGCAACTGACAGTAGGAACAACGAATACCATGCATGTTGAAGTTCATAATGAACTGGGAATATGCATGTGGGAGTGAGCCAAGAATAAAATTCCTACCCAAGGTCTCATTCAGCTGAAAGTCAAACTTTCGAAACTGCTCAATGAGATCCATCATGTGCATGACATGTGGACTCACTGGCTTGCCATCAGCCAAACGAGCGTGGAACAATTCCACGGAGATTCTGTACACCAGGGTCTGCTCCTAGTTAAGAAATAGCTCCCGAAGTCGAGTTATAATGTTGTAGGAGTCAGGCAAATCGACATACTGCCTCTTTAGATCAGGAGAGATAGAACAGAGAATGAGTTATCTGACTCTCAGATCATCATCCTTTCATTTCTGAAACATCTACTTCTCTTCAGGTGTAGACTCCGGAGCAATATCCAACGGTTCTGGACTATCCAGCACATAACCCAACTTCTCGGACCTTAAGACAATCTTAAGATTCAATTCCCATTCATTAAAATTCTCAGGACCAGTTAATTTATTCGCGTCCAGGACACGAGCAAAAGGATTAAAAGAAGTAGTAGCTGTCATCACAAACTTTACAAAAGAAATATGAGTTAGCAGATAAAAGTAATTTCATCAATATCACAAAACATCCAACATATCATGGATTTTTAATATAAGGATGATCTCTCACTATTTTACATAAATTGATAATCCCCAAACAAAATACGAGAATTCAATAATTAAATTAAATTATATAACAGGAAGTAGACCTCACAAATATATTTGAACACACAGCTTTGGCACATTGTGCCGAAATATATTTGAAAGTAGATAACAATTATCAATCACATCTAATGTGACTCTTTTAAAATAGGTCCTGAACTGTTTCCGATCCTCAATGCTTTGGCATCTATTGGATGGGGCATATTCAAGGCAATATTCGTCAATATACATATCCAAGGTACTAATGCATCACATAACTATTTTGGCATCTATTGGTATGCATGTTCGCTCGAATTTGTTTCTTATCAAATAAATTTTACCGGTATTAATAAATTTCCATTAACCATAGCTGCACAGCTTTGGCAGACACAACCACGGTATCAAGAAAAATATTTACATCCGTATTGACGAGACGGACCCATTAGTGTACAATACACTCACAAAACAAAAACCCTTATTAAGAGGATTTTACAAAAAAACTGTCAAACAACCAAAATAATTGATCCAATCAATTAATTCTCAAGCATGTGTAAAATAAATTGAATTAAATATCAAATATTCAAGGCATGAAAATTATTTTGGATGCGGGATCAGACGTTCTGATACCATTTTGTTGGAGTATACGCAGCGGAATGGCACGGTGGAAGGCGAAAATGGTTCTTAAACATTTTAAAAATTTTCGAGCGAATTAATAAATATCAAATATTTTTAATTCACCCAAATAAGTTTAAATATATTATTTATTAACATTTAATAACATAATATATTTCGTTACACGATGAATTATTTTATGAAAATATTTTTCGACAAATACTAAGCGTAACGGGCAAACAGTCAAACCAGTTGACCAATAGCCGAGCCAGGGCAACCCGGTCACTTAGGCAGTGTTTGGTCAGCCCTTGAGCTGCCCAAACAGTGCCCCGTTCGCTGGGTTCACTGTCGCGATGCGACGAGCTCGTTTCAAAGCGAATTTCGCCGTTTTCTCGCGTTTTCGCCCCGGAACAATTTCCAAAATTTATCCACCACCCAATACACCTCCAATATCATCCAAATAACATAATTTTCCATGAAAATATTATGTTTTAAGGGACAAAACCAGATCTGATCCAGTTTTAATTTTTTGTCCATTTTTCATGCCTAAATTCAATTTAATCACAAAATTAATCCAATTAATTTACCCCAAATTTAATCACCACAATACAAAGTTCCAAGAAAAATTCTAGGAAATATTAGAGTGGTAATATCACTCTAGAATGGTAATTTTAATTTGAGATTAATTCACTAATTAATCTTTATACGCATGCTTAATAAAAGAAAAATATTAAGGTTAATTAAACAACCAACACCAAATTTGCACCCAATAATAAATATTAAGGATACATATGTAAATAGAACATGCAATATACATATCTTATACATATCTTATACATACTTTGCATGCTTAAGAAATAAAATCAAGAAAAATAGAAATTAGGAATTTGATTTTACCTTAAAGAAATTCCAATTTCTTCAATTTTTCTTCCTTATGGTGGTGTTGTTTTCTTTAAAATCCTAACCCAGTTTTTCTTTTATTTCTCAACTCATGAGAAGTGGCTAAACCTTGCAAAAATGGAAACAAGTTCCATTTACATATTTGTTTTATCCAATTTCGAAATTGGAGTAATTTTTAACCAAAAATAATAAATTAGTATGGCTAAGATTTTGCCACCAATTTAATCTTATCCAAATTGACATAATTATTTTGATATTTTGTTAATAAATCCATGTGTCAAAATTACATGGAATAGCCAATTAAAATTGGCTAAATATCAAGAATATTCCCAATAATATTATTATTCAAAAATAAATAAATAAACAAATTAATTAATTAATTTTATCTTATTAACAAAAAGTCAAAATAAATATATGGATAAATATTCCAAGAATATTGTTCCATTTTATCATTATTAATAATTAATTAATTAATAATAATAATAAAACAAGTGTCAAAATCCAATTGGTTAATAATGTGTATCTAATCTAAATTATGTATCGTATACAAATACAGATTATTTAATACGCATTTGTAAATTATGAATAATCTGTATTATCCATAATTAATCGCCCAAGTGCTCAACAAGTACATTTTATATTGTGGGACTCTCTAGGTTCAAGTTTATCTGTCACAGAAATCGTTTTCATGTCCGTAATTTGTCCACTCACAAATTACGATGACCACAGATAATCGAGTTGAACCATCCAAGTTGAAGTCATTGCATATATATAATCTCTCTGTCATGGGTTATCTGAATTATTCCGGAGATATAGATTAAACGTCAAACCTCCGCTATGAACAATTCAAGTGTCGCGACATAATTATGATTCTTAAATAAATATTCAGAACTCGTTTCTGAATCATATCTCGGCCAAGGATTTCAAAGAATCACAAATTGGACACTTAAATCCCGTACACGGGACTAACAGATCCTCTCTGGATACATCACAGGATATCGTGAGTATCAGTCCATACCCAACGAACAAGCGAAGGTCTGATCTTAAAATATCGTTGACGTGACTATCATCAAAGTATGAAGGATATCTCACATATCCAAAGTGGTATCACAAGTCAAAGGAGCTAATATATTATTTGACTCGTAAAGATTCATATTGACGTTGGTGTACCATCTATCATGAATCTTGGAATGAGTCGTTCAGTATTTATCCAATAAATACCTACGTGTCTATATGAGTCTCCCAAGACTCATGGTTTACTGAGATAAACCATTAGAACAATTCTAATATACGACACGTACTGGTCTCAATGGTTTACTAACTAACCAATTATGTAAACCTTGACTATGAACAATTAAAGAATGAATTATATTGTGACATTTCTCAGTAACGATGGCGGCGCTTTTGTAATTATGTGACAATTATTCATTCTAAGGTCATTTACGCTTTTACCATATATAAGAATATATTGATAAAAATTACTTAATTTTATTTATAATAAAATATAATGTACATCATATTTACAATAAAAACAACAAAATTTGCCATCCCGAGCACCAACTCCAACAATGCCAACCTGTATTCCAACCACTCACGCGGTTTCGTGTGTTAGTGGATAAGCTTGAGGCCCTCTTGTTAGTGTCATAGACATGTCATGGGATCTCTAAGCGTGATTCGTGTGTGAATAAAATCAAAATTAAGTTGCGGAGGACTTACATTGATCGGTTGAGTTCAAAACTTTTTCTTGGATGATGGAAGCTCCAAGCTCTCTTAGTTGTTCCAAACTCATGGGTGAGTCTCCCTATCACCTTCATTTGACTCTTTAATGTGCTAGCATGCTTGAATTTTGCAACAAAATCCATGGAAGATGGAGAGAAGCTCACGACTTCATGAGGAAGAAGAGAGAAATTGAGTGCTGTGAATAGTAACCACACCTCACTTCCAAAGTTTTACTTGCTTTTATAAACAAAGTTTGCGTGTTGAATTGGTTTGAGTGTAGAAAAAGTAATCCCAAGCTTTTACTCAACCAATCACCAAATTCCATCAAGTGTCAAACACATTGATGTAAGTTGGTGGGCCCCGCTTCAAATTCCAAATTTAAGTCGGACAATCCAACACGCAACTTTGCTTGGGCACGGGTTCGTTTAATTTCGTATTAAACGAATTTACCGTTGCGACTTAATTAAATCTAATTTAATTAAATAATAATGCCTAGCAAAATTATTACGAAAGTCGCTTGCGAATTAATTCTAAATTAATTCGTTCGCTATAATTAAAATCTAATTTAATTTCGCTTTGAAATCCGATTTCATTTAATATATCTAATATATTATTTTAGCCCAAATAAATAAATTAAATAGTAAAATCCAATTTAACTATTAAATTTACTTTGCCGATTAATTCCAAATTAATCGCGTTCTCTCTCTTCTAGTCGAATTAATCCCAGATTAATTCTTGCCGTAATTAATCATAGATTAATTTTCTCTCTCTTAATTAATCACAGATTAATGTTGTTCGAGTCAAATATCATCGGTGAATCTTTGGGAGGCGACCCAAGAGATCACTGGATATGTTGGCAGTAAATACGGTCATCGGACTATCCGAATACGTGCGTACCCGGTATCATGTTCTTACCGATTTACAAGATATAGTTGGTTCCTAACAAAGCACCGTGCCTACCCAATTCTCCAGAAATATTCTTTAAAGGAATATATAATCTTTGTCAGGCGTAGTATACGTAGTATTGCGTATTATAATCCAGTATCATATGTCACATGCTAGGCCTGGGGCTGGAACTGTGTCTGCCCCGTACGAAGCATATATCAGATCACTAGCAACTAGTCTCTTTGATCGGAAAGTCATGACCCAGTCATACTTTCCCAATGACTGCAGTACTTTAGAGTACTAGTTCTGTATCCCTGCGTGATCATCATCTCCATATGACTGAAGTGATATTTCCATCTTGACATCATACCCAATACACTATGATTCTCAGTATACCAGAAGAGGCATACATAGAACCTGTTAAAGCCCCGGACGACCAAAACCAAATAATACTGATTGTCGCAAGTATTAGCGATGCAAGTCTCAGGTTAAGACCAAATACATCTACCCTGATGCGGATTCCCATAGACACATAGTCATACTACCAATGGGACTTCACGGGGTCTATCTAGAGCGAAGTTGTTCCCGTACCATCGGTAAACAGAACCTCTTATCACACTTGCATAAATATCCAATACTTAAATTTATGAGAACTATGTCGTTAAGCTTCCATAACACGCACAAGTGAAATACTAGTCTATTCCGCATTATCGATGTCCAGTCTCGATAATACTACGACTAGTGATATTTAATGATTAAACCGTTCGTGGATTGATAGTGTCTCATATCTTATTAATCCGATACTAATCATATGGACTTTTATCATTTATATATCTAAGTAATCCAATTTCAAAATGATAAAATAGGAATTTCCTTTGTCACATAATTAATTTTGTACAATAACACAATGTTCTTTACAAAATAGTGATGTTATGGGTCATAATTGTCCAACACCTCTTCCATCCCATCAGCCGATTGCCTACTCCTATCTCATCAGCCATTGGGAGGCTCAAACTTTCGTTTAGAGCTTACGTCGTTCGTTCACGAGTATAGTGCTACAACCCCAGTCTATGTCCCCGGGTCGGTGTTCCAAAACGGGGGACGCTCCTCCTTGTTCCTTTTACAAGGTCGGGTCGGTAGATATGCCTTTAGTTCCCTCATATTCTCTTCAAAATAGTCAAGCCAACATTAAGCTCCTTGGCCGCTTTAGTTATGGGCATGTAGAAATATTGAGAAATAGTTTCCCTTGATAAAAGTTTGAACTGTTATGATTTTCTTATAGCTTGTATCTTCTAGTGATCACCTTCCTATATTTCTTTGTTTCTGATAAAGTTTCCTCAGGTGTATGTGACTGTGCCTCAGTTGACTTACTCCAAATCTCACTCTTATTGTTATAAGCACAAAACATATCTCCTGACGACCTCGGGTCAGTCTTCATTTGCGTCCTGGGCTCTGATTCTTTGTCCGACTTCTCATCCTCAAAAAGATCTTGGACTTTCATTTGTTAAGTGTCAAAAAACTTATTTTATCCCTCTTTAGGCTTCAGAATTTTTCGGAGTTGAAAATCACGATCAACACGTATATCAAATTTGGGATGAGATGGACTCCTAAAATTATGCAGGAATCCTTGCAACAAAGTTATTTTGAGTTGACCATAGTCGATGAAATCACGTGCTTTGATTATCTCGACACTCATCGGTAACAAATAACAATTTTTGGAACTTTTAAATTGTAAATTGTGGTTTCTCTACCATTCTATATAATGAAATGAAAGCTTGGCTCAATTTTAGATCGAAACAAAATTGCCCAATACAACTTTATTTAACCATTGCATTTTACACCACGTTAAATCTTTACTTTACAGATTCACCATTGCATTTTACCCTTTAGGGATCAAAAGGAAGTCTAATCTGGGAAAAAATACGTAGCCACATAAAGTGCGAATGGGGAAAAATAAAAGGAGAAATGGAAATGGATAGGACACGTTATCCAAACTTGAGCAATTCACATTCCACATAAGCACAATGATCTGCCATGTCAAGAATCTGCCCTATCAAATTTGAGTATCAGATTACACATCCTCCACGACCAACCAATGGCAAGCACCAAGAGGCATGTCCACATCCATTAATTCAAGCATATAGTTTAGTATCTTCGCCTTGTTTCTCTCTTCAACCTCCACCACCACTACTACTAGCATTCACCATTTCATTTTCTAAAGTAACAGCAACACCACCACCCTAAACATGGCTGCTGCCTCCAATATTGGAGTTAAGGAGATGCTTGGCTACCCTCTCAATGTCAGCAGTGCTGTCAGGTCTTCTGCTCCGAGTGCATCAAACCCTTCTACTTTCAAGCCTGTTGCTCTCTTCTCCAAGAAGAAGGCTGCTCCTCCAGCAAAATCTAAGCCCGCCCCCGTCAACGATGAGCTCGCCAAGTGGTATGGTGAGTACTTTTTTCATGCCGGCCAGTATGCCTGTAACAGGTGTGCTTCTGTTCAGCCGCTTAATTAGTCTTTAACATATTGCATCCACGGTGGTTTTTCAGGTCCTGACAGAAGAATTTTCTTGCCGGAGGGTCTCTTGGACAGATCTGAGATCCCTGAGTACTTGACTGGAGAAGTTCCCGGAGAGTAAGACCGTCCTTCTTTTGTTCACCCACTAACATTTTTTGGTTTAATGCAATTTTGTTGCTTTATTAATAAATTTTGTTGCTTTAATGCAGCTATGGTTATGATCCTTTTGGTCTCAGCAAGAAGCCAGATGACTTCAGCAAGTATGTAGTTGAGCTTTAAAATTTGCGGTATTGTCGTCCTTAAACAGTTGCATTAATTATTGATCAAGAAATAATGAGTGGAAATAATTTCATTGCAGATACCAAGCATATGAATTGATCCATGCCAGATGGGCCATGCTTGGTGCTGCTGGATTCATCATCCCTGAAGCATTCAACAAGTTTGGAGCCAATTGCGGTCCTGAAGCCGTCTGGTTCAAGGTTATTTATAAATGCATTTTCCTAATTCATCTCTTCTTCAATTGTTATTATAACATTAAAAGTTAGATCAATAATTTTGCTTATGGTTTGTTGACTTGATGTATTTTTGCAGACTGGAGCTCTACTTCTTGATGGAAACACTTTGAATTACTTTGGGAAGAACATCCCCATCAATCTTATTGTTGCTGTCATTGCTGAGATTGTTCTTGTTGGTGGTGCTGAATATTACAGAATCATCAACGGTTTGGTAATAATCTTTGCCCTGCTATTCATTCATATCACTTACATTTCTTCCCTGTAAAATTAGTACACCACATTATCATAACTAATTGAAAGCATTATATCAAAGAGTTTAAAGTCAAACCGATTGCTTAATAATAGTAGTCATATATGATTTAGTTAAGCAACAAAAATAGTCAATTAGTCGTGTGCAATGGATACATTCAATCTGCAATTCCTTTCAAGCAAAATACTAAATTCAAAGTCAACAAAATTTCAGAGCTGAAATTGCATAATATTTAAAAAGCTTAGGAATAATTTCAAGTTCCATGCCCAATTAGACTTTATGGATGCTAGCATTTCAAAAATTTCAAAACTATATATAAGCTTGAACAAAAGCTTCACAAGAATTAACAAGATCTGTACTGTGCTGCAGGATTTGGAGGACAAGCTTCACCCAGGTGGTCCATTTGACCCACTGGGGCTAGCAGATGACCCTGACCAAGCTGCATTGCTAAAGGTGAAGGAGATCAAGAATGGAAGACTTGCTATGTTTGCCATGCTTGGTTTCTTCATCCAAGCTTATGTCACAGGCGAAGGTCCAGTTGAGAATCTTGCAAAACATCTCAGTGATCCTTTTGCCAACAACTTGCTCACTGTGCTCTCTGGAAATGCAGAGAGAGTTCCCACACTGTGATTTCAGTCTGTTCTAGTGTTCATACTCAAATATCATCAAGACATTTTCAAGGTGTTGAAACTTTAGTTAATCCTGGCAATTTGTGTAACTCTAAAATGGCAATTTGTGTCATACACCATAATTTGACCTAATTACATTTAATTAGTTAAATTAATTATTACACATCAATAAGGGCTTCCTATTAGGGTTTTTAAATATTAATTAATACCAAATAATCAAATAATCTCAATTATATCAAAAATAATCATTTGGAAACATAAAAAATTAATTTTCAACCAAATAAAATTAAAAATTACTTTTATTTCTCCAGTTTTAGCTTTCAATTGTTCTTTCACATTCTCTAATTTTGGTGAATTGATCAAACTCTAATAAAATCCTAATTTTGCTCTTTCTCTCATGAATAATTCATAGCAAAATAGCCAAAACCTTATATAGGGGCATTTTGGGCATTTTTATAATTTTTACTTCATGGCTAAAAATGATACCCATAAATACATTGTCATTATTTTGCCATATATCAAGGTTATCTTATAAGTTTAATAAAGAACATTCCAAGAATATGCTTAATAAATAATAATTAAATTAATTAACATTTAATTAATTAAATAACTATTTATTTATTGACATGTGTCAAAATTCAATTGGATCTGACATGTATCTAATCAAATTATGTATCATATACATATACATATTAGATACAAAAATACCCCAGTATGTGTAAAGTTATGAATAATCCATATTTTTCGTAATTAATTGTCGTAATGCTCTACGAGTATAATTTATTAGTGAGACTATAGGTTCATGTGTATCTGTCATGGAATGCATTACATGTCCATAATTCTTCCACTCGTAAATTATGAACATTACATATAATCATGATGAACCATACAATTCGAGGTCTAAGCATACCGTATAGTCCATCCGCCATAAGCTATCTGAATTGTTCCGGAGATATAGATGAGAGCATCAAATTTTCGTAGTGTACAATTCATATATGTGTCGCGACATATCTGTGATCTCTCAATCAATATTCAGAACTCGTTTCCATAATTTACTCTGATAAGAGATTTAAAGATCTTGAAGTGGATGCCTAAATTTCACACACAGGATTGATGGATCTACTCTGATACATCACATGATATCATGAACATCAATCCACACCCAATGAAGAGAGGGAGGTCTGATCTAGATTGAATGGTGACGGAACTGCTGTCAAAGTGTGGATGATCGCTCATAGATCTACAGTGGTATCGCAAGTCAAATGACTAGATATGCTACTCGACTCGGGAAAATTCCTATTGACATTAGTGTGTCATCTATTATTAATACTTCTGGTGAGTCGTTTAGTGCTATTCAAATAAACACCTACAGTCTTTGAAGACTCATGCCTTATTGGGATAAACCATCAGACCAAATCTCAATATACAATATGTTTGATCTCAACGGATTTTACAAATCGACCCATTTCAGCAAATCTCAACTATGAACTTTATTTGAGAATATACTACAAGAAATGATATCTCCCAATATCAATTACAAATCTCATTGTAACTGTATGACTATTGTATATTCTCTGGTCTTTGTCTAATATATATATATCACCAAATCTAAGTTATTTTCGATCTAAACTAAATTAAATCGAATATGTATATAAAATACAAGAGATACTACCATTAAATGGATAATATTATGAAAAATGGTTGCCTGTATTTATAAACATGTCATAAATAAGGCATATAGATTGGCTTTCAGAACACCAACCCCAATATATTAATGGATTAAACATATTCAAAAACATAAAAGTGAGGGAAATTAATTATAAATACATTTAAAAAGTGTATATTTTAGGCACTCATCACACCCCCAAACATGAATTATTGCTTGTCCTCAAGCAATGACTAAATTAAAACTACAAAATAAATAAAAATAGTAAGAAAACTAATCAAACCACTTTTCATATGCAACAAGTATTTAAACCATAATGCAACCTTAGTGGACAAGTTATAGTATTGTGATGGCTTATAACGATGACACCCATAAACATCATGTAAAAATACTACATAAAAACTTGACAAATATAATATGGTTAGATTCTCACAATATGGCCTCAAAGACAATTATATAAGATGACAGTGGCTCAAAGATAACTTTAAAATGTTATAAACAGTCAAAACAGTCTTCAAAAATTAAATTCATCTCAATTAGATTCTTACAATGTGTGAGAATCAATCACATAATAGTTTGTCCCCTAGATCATCAATTTAAACAGTTTTGATCTTAATAATTGAAATAGAATGGTTCAAACCAACCTATCTATCTTAATGTCTCTATATTTTCATATTTATTTCACAATAACACAAGACATGTATCAAAAATTTATTGTTAATATATTTTTTCCTAACATTAATTATTATTTTTTTCTTTTTTTGAAAGAATTTACACTACTCTTTAAAGTATCATTTCTCTTTATGGTAGAACATCATTTTAATGCAACCGTAGTATATGGAAACACAATACCAGGTTACTCAAGGATATTTCACAATTAAAGGTTATATGTGGCTCTTTGATATACTATACTTTATGTAATTCTAATATAGAAAAATATATCTACGCTAAACCAGAATTGATGTAAATGCTTGAATATGTAAAGAATTATCTCAAGACAAAACTCAACCTAAGAATCAGCTTTGACATCAATCAATATTTATTATTTTAAAAAAATCATTTAAATAAAAACACTAATTTCTATTCTCTACCCCCCCCCCCCCCAAACTTATGTTGAAACCTGGATTGTCGAAAGAATATATATAAGATGTAATAAATAAATAAATAAAAATAAAGCATAAATGAAAAATCATATATGTTTGAGTTGCCTCTCAAGTAACGCTAAATTTATAATTTTCAGTCAGAATTTCTCTGTAGAGTTTGCTTCAAGGTGGAATTCCATGTATTAGAGAGAATATTCTCATGAGCATTAATATTTAGGCTCATAATTTCTAATCTCTACCCCCCCCCCCCCCCCCCCAAACTTATGTTGAAACCTGGATTGTCGAAAGAATATATATATAAGATGTAATAATAAATAAATAAATAAATAAATAAAAATAAAGCAAAAATGAAAAATTATATATGTTTGAGTTGCCTCTCAAGTAACGCTAAATTTATAATTTTCAGTTGGAATTTCTCTGTATAGTTTGCTTCAAGGTGGAATTCCATGTATTAGAGAGAATATTCTCATGAGCATTAATATTTAGGCTCATATTCCAAGTGTGAGGTAGTAATTAAGGGTCTATTTTTAATTAATGCTCAAGATTAAGTTGCACTGTCATTAAATTGAGATTTCAGTTATGCCATTACAAAGGCTTTCTGTGTGACTTTTCTTATGTAGATGTAGAAAAATACTTCAAGCAACTCGCAACAGACGCAGTTGGTGATGATTAATAATTTCAATAATTTTTTTGGGTCATGCTAACGAGTGTCATAAGGGTACTCATTAAGGATCTATTTTAGGAAATTTTCACATCACTTTTATGGGGAATGTAAAAAATTATCAAAAAATTAATTATTTTTTCGTTTTTCCCATGAAAATTTTCCTAAAATGGATCCTTAACGAGTGCCCTTATGACACTCATTAGCATTTCCCATTTTTTTTAAGCTTTAGACACAAGTTGAATCAATTTGAGTTTAATACAATATTTTGGCTTTTATTTTTCATTGTCAATGTAATTCTAAACAATGTAATATTTAATATATATTGATAAAATAGTGTAGAATTAAAATTCTTTTCAATTTTAAACTACTTAATTATTATTTTTATCAATTAAGTTTAGAATTCAACTTTCACACTTGATATAAATAATGATTAAACTGCCGAAAGTAATTATCAATGTCAATTTCATCAACAACAAGTTTTACTATGTGATACCATAATTTATAGTGGTTCAGCCTCGATGCCTACGTCCATTACTCCAAGCCGCGCTTGAAACTTTCTATTATGTAAAATTACTCCACACTTTACACCAAGAGTTTTTCGCGGCTCACTCCCAAACCGTTACAATAGAGATTTTTTATCCAAGACTCTTATTAACCTTCACTAGGTTTTTCTTCCAAGGCTCCCCAACATTTAGAACAAGAGATTTTCTTATAAGGCTTCTCTTAAACCTTTTACACAATTTCACTATTTTGAGTATTGTCATTCACACAAGGGATTTCCACAACCTCAATTGTTTGATATAAAAAATTTTACAACGCAACTTGGGTACTCATAAAACATAAAGAAGATTTAAGTGTAAGTGTTTACCCAAGTAAATTCAAGCTCACTAAATGATGATGAAGATGTAGTGTATGAGCTTTTAAGAAGAATAGAGTAAATGATCAAGAAGGTTTTATTTCTCTCTTTATTTTTGTTTTGAATAAAATGTTGGAAGGTGTTAGAACTTGTCAAGACTTAGCAAAAATGAATTTTGGCCTCAATTTAGAGTGAAAAGCGAAACAAGCTTTGTTTCAGCGCAGAGACCGGTGTACTGGTGTCAAAGATCGGTATATCGGTTTGCAAATTCAAACGGCTATAAAAATTTACCGTTGAGCATTAAAAACGCAAGACCTACCAGATTACTAACCGATATGGATACCGATATAGTTCAGACCGATTCCAATAACAGGCTCAAAGTTCAGGTAGACATGTATGATAACCGGTTAAGTCTGGTCTGAATCAAGTAACAATATTTTCAGAACACATAGACCGGCATGCTAGTATCAAAGACCGGTTGACCGATTCCAGTGCATAAAACTTAGGATTTGAAGTTTAAGACAATGTGCACATGACTTTAATGCATCTATATGAATGTGTATGAGTCTTATAAGCTTAGAATACTTGAATTAAAAACTCACTTATATTAAGAGCCCTAAGCTATAAGACTTTGCTTGATTTATTCATTGAGCTCCAGTCTTCACATCCATTTTGCTTCGACATCTTTTTATATAGCTTTACGATTGTGTCGAAGTTGCGAGTGTTGTATTATCCAAATATTTTATCAAGTGTAATGGCGCTTACAATCTCCTCTTTTTTGATGATGGAAACCTTTAAAACTTGTGAGCTTTGAGAGTTTGAAACTTGTAGTCAATATAGCTCCCCCGCAATATGTGATATCCCCATCGATATGTGATTGTTCTATAAACACTTAAAAGAACATATTAGCCTACAATTGCTCCATCTCAACACAACGGTCGAGGTCGTACAAGTTTCACAAGTTTTATCTCATCGATGAATATCTTGTTGGGGAGGTTGTGGGACCTCTAGGGTCAGATTGGTGTCCCGTACAGCGGAAGTGGGTCTAACCCGTGATAATTGAGCATTGGTGTATTTTTAAATATTTTAATGGAATACTATATTCCATTACGAGTGTATAGGGAAAAATTTGAGTCAAGAAAAATCAAAATGGGAGAAAATCTGGTCATGTGTGTGGTGCGTGAGCTTACGCGAGTGCTACTTGCAGCGCACACTGCATGCAGTGCTGGTTGCATGTAACATGTGCTACATGAAGCGTGCTATAACATAACATATGTTGTTTTATAATTTGTTTTTAAATCCTTAAAAACTTCAAAAAAAACACTAAAAAATAATTTTAATATCAAAACCAACATCAACACATGTTATAGAACAAACATACATATTTTATATATATATATATATATCTTTGAATAAAAACACAAACCAAATTAGAATCCTACAATGAAGTGACTCATGATCAATTCTAGGTTACTCAAATGTGGTCAAGTGATTCTAGAATGGTAGTCATAGCTTCAAGCTATCATATTTAGTTCCAAACTCTAATTTAATGTTCCAACATGAATATTTTGACCCAATCACAAGCATATTGTGTTTATACTTCCAAAGCCTTCATACATAATTCATTAGCCTAATTTCAACGTCAAGCTATATTATTATGTATCCAATACATAATACATCACTATATGTTTCATTAATGATAACAAATCATTAATGAAAATAGAGCTTTGGAGAAAATCAAACTTACTTAGCGAGCAATCTTCTTCTCCTTGTTGAAATATTATAGAGAACTTCCAAAGCTAGAAAGCTTGATTCCAAGATCCAACTTGAGAACTTCCAAAGTTAACAAGCTTGATTCCAAGATCCAATCTTCTTCTCATTGTTGAAATGTTATAGAGAACCTTTAAAACTTCTCTAAACACTTCTTTTACATAGGCTAATATCTCTAAGTTTTGCTTGTTTTAGCTTTCACAAACTTGATTAATCAACTTTTAGGTGAGCTTAATCCAATTTATTCAAATATGTATAATTAGGTGTGCTTATCACATTTGTCTACCACTTTAATTTAATCCAATTAAATCAAGATAAAGTTTAACCAATTGATTAATTCATTCTCAATCAATTTGATTTAATCCAAATAAATCAAGCTAAATACACCTATGATTACATATTTTGTAATTACCAAAATATCCTCCAATGGTAGAGATATTTATGAAATTATAACAAAGCCTTTGTGTAATTTTGGATTAAGCTAATTAATCTATTTGGGTCAAAGTAAAAAATTAATGTTATCCAATAACACTTAGTTATTTTAAATGATAATTATAATATCAAATATTATTTATTATCAAACATTATCGGCTACCCAAATGCTCAACGAGTACACTTCATATTGTGCGACTCTCTAAGTCCAGATACGTTCGTCATATAAGCCTATCCTATATGCATGCAATTTGGCCACCTCCGTATTTGCGAAGAACACGAACAACCTTTCTGAACTATACAAGTTGAGGTCATCACATATGTTTAACAATCCATCCATTGTAGGCTATCTGAGTGGTGCTTAGGAAACATAGATTACACCGTCAAGTTTCCGAGACACATATCTCATATTTTCGACATGTCCACGATTCTTTACAACTAATCATAACACCATTTTTGATATATGCGATCAACCCTACGTGATCGACTTTGGCCAAAGTCTTAAGAATCGTAACTTACTTACATGGATACCTAAACCCTTTATGGTACACATATGGGCCGACAGATCCTATCTTGATATGCACTTGATTAACTGATCGGCGTGATCACGCACGTATAACGCATGCGCACATATCGCTTAAGTAGTATAAAATGTATCGATCCCACGAGGACTTAATACCTAAGCTATTAATTTGTGAAGCCAAATATTTACGAGTATCTAATAAATGACTGATGTATCATCTGGATGAATGTTTTGATGTCACATGGATTTGCTGGTAAGGGAGGAACACAATGCATGAAATGAAGCCGTCAACTACCGGAATAGTTCTGTCTCGAATATGAATTGGTGGTGCAACTTCCAAAGGTTCAGGTTCCATGTTGATCTGTGCTTCTTGGCCTTCTCGCATTTCCCTTCTCAATTTTCTGATGGTTCTTTCAATCTCTGGGTCAAGCAAACGGATTTCAAAGCTTCTGGTTCTTCTTATCTAGTGTCTGAGATCCTGAAACAAAAGAAAACAAAAATAATAAGTAAAAATAAATTAGACACAAGTAAATGTATCTAACCTCAAAATTAATAATGAAAGATAAATAAGTCCCCGACAACGGCGCCAAAAACTTGATCGGCGTGATCACACACGTATAACGCAAGCGCATGTATCGCTCAAGTAGTATAAAATGTATCGATCCCACGAGGACTTAATACCTAAGCTATTAATTTGTGAAGCCAAATATTTACGAGTATCTAATAGATTGGTTGTTGATTGGATGGTGATTTTAAACTTAAGTAATTAAAACAGTGCGAAAGTGAATTAAAGGAAACTTAATATTATTAAACTATCTAGGGTTGTGAATCCTTCCAATATATTTTAAAGATGAAGTGTTTATCTCATGTTTGTGCAATATATCGGTTTATTAACCTGGAACACGAATTTATGCAAAAACCTCTGTCGATGGTCAGATGCAAATACCCAAATAACCCAATTAATCATATGTCTATGTTAACCAAGTTACCTGAATTCATTAAGATTAGTTCCAATTGTGGCTACCCCAGCCCGACAGGTATATGTCTATTCTGGAAGGAAATCTATTAAGGGGTATCTAATCCTTAAGGGAGATCGTGGGCTATTAAGTCTAAGGCTGAAACCTAAAATCCCTTCGTCAAGTTCATTTTAAGTTTACCATATCAATCTTATTAATGGACAATTAAAAAAAAGCATTAAGCTTAAGACTTAATAAATAAACCTTTATATTACCCAAGACATGAAATAACCCCTTATAAACCGATGATATTGAAATTCATCACAACCCCAGATAACGGGTTTAGTTACAACACATATCTAGGACTAGTAAAAGCTTAAATAAAGAAAATGACATAAAGTAAAAGCTTGGAAATTAAAAAAAAAAGTAAATAAACAATAAGGAAAAATGCTGAGGGTTAGAGGATCCACTTTTATTACTTCTATTTTAGATATCTCCCTTATTATAATATATTAACTTTCATGACATTACCAACCGACCATAAAGGCGGTATCCTGATTAAGTCAGATTTATGATTAATTCCAACCGACCATAAAGGCGGTACCCAATTTAGTCAGGTTAAAATCAATTAAATTAAGTCCAACCGACCATAAAGGCGGTATCCCATTAAGTCAGGTTTTAAATAGTTTATATATTATAATTAAGGGAGATTAATCTATATATTAGTAATAAAAGCTTAACCTTTCACCCCAGCAGATGGGAGTTACCTACTCATACTGAACAGTAAAAATAAAGACTGAAAAGTAAAGTAAATAAAATATTATTGCGTAAAATTAAATAATTAAATACAGAAAGCTGTAAATAAACAAACAAGATACAATCTTCTTAGTATTCTTAAGGAATTCCCTAGAAGAATGTATGAATTTTCCTTCTGATTTTAGCTTCTATTTATAGGGAAAATATGTCACGCGCTTCGTGACGTAAAGTAGCTTACGAGTCGAGATGCGCCACTCATTCACTACGATGATGACACATGTCCGGCATCCGAATTATTGGCTCCGCTTCACGACATGTAAGTGCTTGGCGTCGCGACGTGTGCATAGTAAATGTCGGCAGCATGGGATGATGACACGTGTCCGGCCCACATTAGCAAGACTGTTGTGATGTTGACACGTGACAGACGCATGTTAGCATGTGCGCATGATAACAAGTTTCTCTGATTTTGACACGTGTCCGGCGCACGTTAGCGGCGCATGATAGCAAGCGGCGTATTTTAGCAACGACGCATTTTAGCAGGAAATTTATATGTTTGCCATTTTTATTTATTTTTCGATGTTTTAGCCCCGAATTACTTCCAGAAAGTCCTATTATTTTATTTATGTACAAAATAACACAAAACACATCAAAATATTCACAAATCTCAAGAAACTATACAAAATATTAAGTAAAAGTGACGGTAAATAATGATATATTTACCGCTTATCATTAACAAGTGCATCTGTCCTAACAGTCAGATCATGAAAGGTTCTCTGATATAAATGGCATCAAAATGTGGAGGATCACATACAAAATCAATGCCATCCTATAGTCAAAATGTCACATATGCTACTCGACTCGAGGAGATTCCTATTAACTATGATATGTACTTCCAACTATTAGGAATCATCTGTGAGTCATTCAGTATTCACTTCAACGAATACCCACATGTCTATACGAACTTCCCTGCTCATAGTACATCAGGTTAAACCATTGGAACTCAAATTCCAATATATGACATGTGCTAGTCTTCTAGGTTATAGATATTCGATCTTATTCCAAAACCAACGACTATGAATATTTACTTTAAAAATAGTTTCTAATAGTAATATTATCTCAATGTCGGACCACCCATTGTCCAGTATTACTACATGACTATTCTAATATCGATATCATTCTCAGCATATTTATATATCAATTTAATATGCATAATGACATTATCATTAACAAGGTTGAAATGGAAATATAATTATTTTATTAGTAAATAATAAATTATTCGGATTGACACTATAAGTATCAACTCTAACATTTATCCTCTTTTTCCATTAGCAAAAAGAGTGGAGAAGCAAAGATAATGCACACTGAGATATAAACCAACATTTGAAATAACATTTAGAAGTTTCTCCCCTTTTGCCATAAAATCCAATGTTCATGCATAAATATTCATCAAAATAATTCAAGTTATACAAATATCCATGCATTTCATTATTAATAAAAAAAAATCAATGGCAAGGCATATCCGATACAAATAATCCAAAAGGATCACAAATGTCACAAATGTACAATAAATCTAATGCGATATCAATTGTGATTAAAAATACAATCAAAGTAAGAAATGTACGCGAATATTATAATTTTACCTCAATTTTCAATTTTTGAGCATTTGAAATAATTCAAACAAATTATCGATTAACTCAACGAGTTTCATTTATACTCAAATCATGCAATTAAGAAAAAAAATCAAACCAATAGCATGCTTCACAAATGTTTACAACTCATGTCAAAAATTTAAGCATAATCATATAAGATGGATGAAATGGTACCAATATTTCCGTAAGAACGGATTTTACCTTTATCATTGTCATCAAATGACATATCCACCATTCTTGAAACTATTGAATGAAGAAAGTTTTGCGTAGTCCCCTACTGTATGCCTTGAGCATCCATTATCGAGGAACCATTTTCCTTTGATCTTATTCTTCTTCACATATTCAAAGAAATTCACAAACTTTTTAGCACCTAAACTTTATTGGGTCCTTAGGGGTTAGTCTTAGTTTCTTTTGGAACCCAAATAATAGTCACATTTTTCTTTTTGGTCCAGTAATTATATCTTTTGTGACATTTCATATTACATGCATGATATTTAAGATTTAATTCAAGGACTTTAGATACATATATATATATATATATATGAAGAATGTGTATATGATTTGGATGCCTTCACAAAATATTTGTTCAAATATTTTTGCTTCATATGAGGCTTATATCATAATCCATATTTTCCAAAAATATCTCTTTGTGAACCAAGTAGTATTTTGAAATTATTTTCATCTTGAGTTAACTTGGTCATAATACATTGCAAGTAATCTAGTTTCTTATTCAAATCAATATTTTTATTTTTCAAAGATTCACAAATACATGATGATTTATAAGTAAATGTTTCATTTGCAAATTCTCCACACAATGTTCATTCTCTTCATTTAAACACATATCTTCTATATCTTAAAGCATGACTTTGTTCAATAAGAGATGTATGCTCATTTTGATCAATCATCGTTTCATTTTCATGTTTGGCCTTTAAGCAAATATTATCATTATCCAAAGCACGAATTTTATCCATACATGATGTATATTCATGTTGAAGTAATGTATGCTATTTCTTAATCAATTTACATTTTTTCTAAGAGAATCATTTTTATCATGCAAATCATTCAACATGTCAAGCAATTCATCACAATCGAAAATTTCATTTTCACAAACAACAATGTTTTCTTTTTTCGATTCCTCTCTAAGATTTTCTATAATCATGAATGCTAAATTATAAATTTCATCATTTGATGAGCAATAATTAATATTAAATTCATTTAATTGATTATTTCCTTCATTTAGCAATTTTAATGATTTCCATAATTCATATGCATTTGCAAATTTGGGAATCCTATTTATTATGTTTCTATCTATTGCATTACATAAAAATTCAAGGGTATTTGAATTTACTGAAGTTTTTCATTTATCCGCGATCTCTAAATAACCACCAATGTCATGTTGAGATTTATACCATAAAGTTTCATATAATGTGTAAACATAATTTTCCATTTAAAATAAAAGATGTATTTTTCATTTATCAATTATTTTGATTTATATCGCATATTGTAAATTATCCAGTTTACCCTTGATTACTTATATGCCTTCAGACTTAGTGTATGAGAGTCATACACAATGGGATTTAAGTCTGAAGTTAGTAATCTAAAATAGTCCAGAGAGCAAACAAAATTGGTAATTTATTTGTGGTTTATCTATAGCTACGGTCCATTCTATAAATGTATGGCAACCTTGATCCATGATCGTTCATGTGGTGACATGAGAATGAAGGCACCTTGTATGATGTGATCATATATGACCAGACCCAGATATAAATGAATTTCTTATAATATCCGTTAAATAAAGAAATTCATTTCAATCTACTTGATGGTCATATATGGATTGATCTGAATACTGAGTGTACTACGAACTCATACATGTCAAGTCATGTCCCTTGATTTACAAACGTGGGGTTGGTGAAGTATCGACCAATTGCTATGTACTTTGGGGACATGGTTTGGAGTGTAGCTGGGGACGTTTTACATAGATATGGAATTCACTCCTTGCGAGAAGTAGATGAGTATTTTTCTAAAGGGTTGATTCGGTACTTGAACGATTAGAGCGTTCAAGTCTTTCTAGTATAAATAGAAAGATGAATATTCATAATAGTTATGAATAAATCATTCATTAGAGAATCAGTGGTACTTAAGTAAAAATAATTATAGGGGTATAACAAACATATTGACCTGGCTCTAATTATGAGATACTCATGAAGGGTCAATTTATATGTAATGATTATATTGATGGACATCGACGTAGTTCGACTTATATTATATATCTATGGCAATGAGAGTGCAACTTTGGATTTTTATTGGAATAACCTAAAGTTAATAATTCAGAATATTTAATTAAAGAGTTTAATTAATATTCTGGGATTATTGGAGCTCAGAACTGTAGGTCCATTTGGTCCCCGTGCTAGCTCGATATACTGTTGCAAATTAAATATAATTGGATAGTTCAATTATATACTCACATATATTCTTATTATTATTAATGTTAATAATAATATATTTGTCACACATGTGACCTTAAATTATATTTAATACGAAGTTTTTTTAAGTAAATTATTATAAGATAATCATTTATTATTTAAGATTTTGTAAATGTTAAATTATGTTATATGATTTAATATTGATTTTGAATTAATGAGTTTAAAATTTGATTTTAGAAACTCATTATTTAAAATTGGTAGTTACATTTTCTTTTATGGTAATATGTTTAATGTCTTTATTAAGTCATTAAACAAAATTTTGATGTTACAAAATAGAAAGGGCTGGCCGAATTTTACATGTGAGGGGAAAGATTTTTTGTTTAATTTTTGACAACATAAACCCTAAGACACTCTCTCACTTTGTAAAAACCCTAGACTCCCTCATTCCCGATTTTCTCTCAAGTATTGAGAGAGAAAAGAATAAAAATAGAAATAAAAAACTTTGTTTGACAACTTGAAAATCTCTAAAGTGTTTAGGGATTTGTTTATTCTTTTGAGTCAAGCCCACTCTTGCATTTTTTGGTGGCGAGTCATAACACGGAAGACCGTTTAGAACTTGATGCAAAATCATTTTACTTCTCTTTCTTGTACCACTCGACAGTGAGTAGAAGAATATGCTCATTGTTGCCACTTTAACAACTTGTTAGTGCTCCGTTTATGTTGTGATTTGCCTATAAGTTTTTGAGAACACAAATGACTGTTTTATTGACGTTTTGGGATTATTCTGGAGTCATCATTTTGTCCAAAATAATGGCAAAAAAATCAATGAATAGCCAGCACAAAATAATGAGTTGTGCGTGCGTAAAAGATATTTTAGTTGTGCAAAACAATCCAATTTTGGGCTGATGTTTGGGGCTATTCGGGGCTGGAAAATCATCAAAAACATAAACAAAACAAGTCCAAATAGGCAGGACAGTTTCGGCTAAGAATAAGCAAAGTCAGAAAAATTTTCAAGGTCAATCCCACTGCTTAGCACGCTTCCGCCGCGCGGGAAATCGTATCCTACATGTCATAGGCGAGCAAAAATATGAGCGTCACTCTTTTCCAATATTTGAAGTCTGTTCCGTCATAAAATGGCGGTCCATCCGGGGATACACCTTCGGCGAAGTTTGTTGTGTAGCTTATAGAGGCCATTTTATCTATTCTCGAATAGTTAAATTCTTTGCGAGAAATCCTCACTCTCATACTAATTGAATTCCCTATAAGCACATAAACAATAGTAATTATATCCAATAGGAAGGTGAATTGGGTATGTGATAAAATAATGCAGAATTGAAATTTTTTTAATTTTAAACTCCCTAGTTATTAGCTTTATCAATTAAGCTTAGAATTCAACTTTCACACTTGATATAAATAATGATTAAAATGTTGAAAGTAATTATCAATGTCAATTTCATCAACAACAAGTTTTACTATGTGATATACACATAAAATATAAAACTTACAAAAAATAAAAGAGTTAGGGATAGAGAAATTTGACACCGTAATTTATAATGGTTCGACCTCAATTCTTACGTCCACTACTCCAAGTCGCGCTTGAAGTTTTCCACTATGTAAAGTGAATCCACGCTTGACACCAAGAGTTTTTTGCGACACACTCTCAAACCATTATAATATAGTACTTTGATCCAAGGCTCCTCTTAACTTTCACTAGGTTCTTCTTCTAAGGCTCCCCAATCTTTACAACAAGTGATTTTCTTACAAGGCTTCTCTTAAATCTTTTACATAATTTCACCTTTTTGAGTATCCTCACTCACACCTGAGATTTCCATAACCTCAATTGTTTGATATAAAAAGTTTTACAACACAACTTGGGTACTCACTGTTGTTACCATGATTTTCATGATGCCAATGAAGTAAAAAGACTCAAAGATAAGAAGCACAAAGACATGAAGTCTTTGGTAAAGATGATATATTTTAGCGACTTGGTTTCGATGGTGTAAAAACGTCTAAATATTAGCGACTCAAGTTTGATGAGTCCAAATGAAGCCAAAATATTGATGAAGAGCCCAAAAGAGCTAAAAGATGATTAAGAGAGCAAATAATAAAGAGCCCAAAATAGGATAAAAAAGTCGAAGTAAGAGCCAAGCAAAACGAAAATAAAAAATGATGATTATGAGCTAAAACCAATTATAATTGAGTTTCTTCAAATGTTTTAAAGCTTTTAGGAATCATATATTTTGCATCTGTTACATTTAAATTGGCTTAGAATATTTAAGAAGTCATTTGCACACTATTTGCACTATAATGAATTTCAATACATCAAGTGCTTCTGAAAATAGCATACAAAAATTAGCAAATGGATAGATATATATATGTTCCTCTAGGTTACTACGAATCAAACGGAACACAATTTCGATATCTAGAACTTATGCTAGAACCATATTACTACAACATGTTCAGAATGAGCATTTTGTGAAGACCTGTCATATTATAAGAATTCCATAAAATTCATCTTAAGGTTTTTAAGACTGAATATTTTATAGATAATAGTTCTACGTGTCAAGTTTATGTAAAAAATTATGGAGCTTGATTTGGAATTTTCTAGAGTAAGTTATGGCTAAAATACTGAGTATTGTCTGGTCGTCAGAAACTTACTGAGACAGGAATATTGGTCCCTTATACCGGTATACCGGTGTCTCGGACTCACTTTACATGCTCTTTGGAACCATGCAACTTTATACCAGTCTTCATGGTTTGATTGCATAGCTTCTAAAAATTGGGCTACTTCATGCCAGTATTCATACTAGTGAGCCTGTATTTTGTCAAGCCTCTAGAACAGGCATGATACATACCGTATCCATAATGGTGAGGCTGGAAATTTTTTATCACTCTGGAACCGGCATGAAATCATATCGATATCTATATCGGTCAGCAATCTAATGGTTATAACGTATTTAATGCTCACTGGTAACTATTTAGTAACTATTTGAAATCAAACATTGGCATATCGATACCTATATATTGGCATACCGATCTCAACACAGAGAGTTGGATCTGCTCAAATTTTTCACTAAATTGAGACCCCATTCCATTTTGTCTCAATTCTTACATTTTTAAAAATCTTATTGAAAGCAAAAATCAGAGATAAACAAAAATTTTCCTTAATCATTTCATAGGCTCATTACATATAATTTTTTATCATTTTAGACAGTTAAGAGATTTTGGGGTAAATACACTCACACTCGATCTTTGTTATCTTTAGTAAGTTCCTAAATAAATTTGTAAACACTTCTATTCTTCAAACACTTGTATAATTCTCTTGTGTGAGTGCTGAGTACTCTCAATGGTGGATTTATGTAAAGGTTAGAGAAGAGTCTTGGATCAAGGACCTCTCGGTTGTGAAAGTTTTTAAACTTAGTGGAACCTTCAAGGGAACTTGAAGAGAAGTGGACGTAGGCAAGAGATTTGATTGAACCACAATAATATCGATTTTATATTTCTTTTCCCTCAACTTATTTATTTTGCCATTGTTATAGCTTTTAATTTATTAATTGTGATATTTTCGTAAAGCTTGCTCTAGTAATAGCTTAAAATTATTAAGAATTTAAATTCCGTATTTATTTTTAATTATCCAATTCACCCCCTGGATGTAGTATTGTTATTAGACTTGTAGGTAATTTCACTCATAAAAGATAAAGAAGATTTATGTTTAAGTGTTTACCCAAGTAAATCCAAGCTCACTAAATGATTATGAAGATGTAGTGTATGAGCTTTTTAAGATGAAGAGAGTGAATGATCAAGAAGGTTTTGTTTCCCTCTTTGTTTTTTCTTTGAATAAAATGTTGGAAGGTGTTAAAACTTGTCAAAACTTACAAAAATGAATTTTGGTCTCAATTTATGGTGAAAATCAAAACATGATATGTTTCAGCGCAGAGAAATGTGTGCCGATGTCAGGGACTGGTATGTCGGTCTGCAAATTCAAACGACTATAAAAATTTACGGTTGAGCATTAAAAGTGCGAGGCCTACCAGATTATTGACCAGTATAGATATCGATATAGTTCAGACCGATTCCAATAATAGACTCAAAGTTTAGGTAGACTGGTATGATGACCGGTGAAGTCTGGTCCGGTTCCAATAATAATATTTTTCAGAACACATAGACCGGTGGACTAGTTCCAGTGCATAAAACTCAAGATTTGAAGTTTAAAACAATATGCACATGACTCTAATACATCTATATGAATGTGTTTGAGTCTTATGGGTTTAGAATACTTGAGTTTTATGAGCTTAAAATACTTGAATTAACAACTTACTTACATTAAGAGCCTTAAGCTATAAGACTTCGCTTGATTTCT
Source organism: Zanthoxylum bungeanum (assembly GCA_019454045.1). NCBI lineage: Eukaryota > Viridiplantae > Streptophyta > Magnoliopsida > Sapindales > Rutaceae > Zanthoxylum > Zanthoxylum bungeanum. The sequence goes on from SKCR01015561.1 coordinate 31,337, forward strand.
TCATTGGAGCTCCAGTCTTCACATTCATTTTCTTCGACATTTTTTTTATATAGTTTTGCGATTGCGTCAAAGTTGCGAGTGTTGCATCATCAAAATCATTCATCAAGTGTAATGGCGCTTGGGCTGGTCTAATTTAGACGTGAATGGTGGTTATTTTATCATGAACTAAAGTTTATTATGGGCTTCATTAGGTAGTTGGGGTGTAGAGGCCTTACTTGGGCTTTAAGTATGATTAGTTATGATAATTATTTGGGCTTAAAGAAAGCTTGTAAGGCATGTGGAATGTTCCTTTATCGTGGGGGTTGCTTTGTTTAGTATGTGTTTTTGTTTGTTAGTTCCATTTATTTGGCAATGTCCATAAAAAAACAAGTTCAATTGAGTTGTAATGAGTCTTGAAGATCTCGGAGCAATTGGACAAAATCTGATGGAGTTATCCGAGCGATGTTTACTCTTTTGAATATTCCAGAAGATTTAGAGATCAAATTAACATGAGGTCAGTTGCATTGGAAATTAGACTCGAAGAATATCGCGTACATATAAAGAACTCATGATTTGGCTAAGAGACGAGAAAGTTACAAGCATTTTAAGTTGCACCTGAAAACCAGTCCGCGACTGCGTTCGTGTTGCGTTTGTACTTGAGTTCGAACGTTTTCGAGGCAGAAACTTTGCGTTTGAGTTGCGTTTGAAGTGCGTTCGAACGTACCTGCGTAAGTAGGTTTTCTTAGACACGTTTTAAAGCCAAAATAACACTATGAAACCATTTTCCTTTGTCCTACCTATATAAACAAACATTGAGCCACCTTCCCCATTAGTTGAAACACATTCCTTTTGAGCCAATACCTCTCAAAGCTTTCAACTCTCTTTGATTTCACCTTGAAGACTCTTTGAATCTCATGTCTTATTTGTTAATGGTGAAATTCATTCTTTGTTAAACCTTCAACGCAACTTAACCCAAATTCCCTAATCCTTTAGAGTTCTTTAGGAGGAAATTTGGTAGTCGGAGTTCCGACGTCATTGGTGATATAATCTACTCAGAGACTTCAGAGGTTCTGAAGAAAATCGTGGGTCGCGGGCTTGAGGAGTTGCCTTGAGTTCTTGCAGTATTGAGGTACTTGAGTCGGTGGAGTTGCCACCATAGGTCTTGACCATCGCTGTAAGTTTTTCTCTATATAGTGAATTCGGGTGGTAGCCTATACCCGGAGTGGTTTTTTACTCGGAAGAGTTTTCCACTTCGTCGCCAAAATTATTGTGTTGAATTTTGTGTGGTTTGATTTATTTTGCTGCTTTAATTCCTGCTATTGTTTTAATATTTTGCAGCATAATTTTATTTAATTGTTATTGTGGTTGTTTGTTAATTTATCCATAGTAGCTGTAACAGGACTTGTCCTTCTTATTGTTTATAATTCCGCATAGGGTCATAACCTAGGATAACCCCGAATTTTCATTATTGTTTAGGTAACTTAATGTTAAAGGTTTCTAATTTATTAGGTTATCTTATTGGGTAGAAATAGGTTTATTTGCTTTAATATTTAAATAAAGGTAGATTTCATTAAAAAAAAAAATTGAGAATTTGAGTGAGTATATTCTTGTGAAAGTGAGTAATTCTTTTCTTGGTTCTTAAAAAAACTTCATTAATTTCTCTAAGGTCATTGATTTATTGGACGTGCATTTGTTCTCGTTGGAGAAATGCTTATGCTTATTTATATCTTGCATTTAAATGTTTAAAATGTATTGAAGGAATTGATGATGGTTCTTAACGTTGGTGGAGCTAGCGTACATACATGGTGTTTTTGATCAAGGGCACTAGATTCTTAAATATAATGAAATCATTTATGAGTAATGGTAGGTTCAACCCCCAACCAGCTTATTGCTAGTCCCTAGCAATTCAAGCGCAAAATAAAATAAAAACTAAATAAATAAATAAAACTATCTAAGCCACTTTCGTAGGGATCACGATTGCATTTAGCGTATGCAACAAGCCTTTAAACCCCTAGGTGTCCCTAGTGGACGAGTTATAGTCTCGTGAGGGCTTACAGCGACGACACCCACAAACATCATTTAAAACACACAATCATGCAAAAATAAAAATTAAATGGTCCCAATAGTTTCACATAATTTTGTCCTCAAAGAATGCATAGTAATGAAACCAGAGAACTTTCAAAGTACTCAACGTAACTCAAATCTAAGTTTTTGAATAAATCATCTAGGCTAGACTCAACGTGTGTGTGTGCTAAGGTTCGTTCACAGCTTTATTCCTAGGTAAGCCAACTCAATGATTTTGTTTAAAAATTGGGATCGATGGGTCTAACCAACCTATATATCTCAATAAAGCTCTGTAATTGCTTTTATGTGTGCTCAATATGGTATGATTTTTTTCTTTTCTGTCTCTTGTTGTATTTTCTTTTGGATTTTTCTTTTCTTCCTCTTTTGCCATTTTTTTTTGTTTCAACACACCTACCCTTCAAGGTAGCATTTCTCCTCATGGTGGTCCTAATACTCGCCCATGGGTAGCTTCACGCTTGTTGGTTATAGGTGGTTTACTTTCTTTCTTCAGAGACTTTTTCTTTTATTTGCATTCATACCATACGTCATAACACAAGCAATTCAGGATAGATATCTAAGCAAACGGTCATTCATCGACATGCAATTTATTCAACTAGTCATCTTGCTAACTACTCAGGCTTCCACTGCTAAAAACCCATAATTAAGTGCTTACGAGTCTAACATAGATAAACTACTCAATCATCAGATAAAAGTACATTAAAGGACTTATCGTTTCTAAGATTTCATCCTAACACAAACAATATCATCATAGGAACTATGTTTAACTATCAAAGACTAAAGACAAACAAAACAAAACAATTTTTTTTTTTAAAAGAAAATAATCAAATGTATTTAAGACAGGTTTTCATGCGCATGCATACACCCCCACACTTAAAACTTGCATTGTCCTCAATGTAAGATAAATATAAAGAAAAAAGGTTAAGGAACAACACTACCAGGCACGGTGTTGATCAGGTCCCTGCTGGCGAGACTTTAGTGGTGTGGTTGTGTAGGTTGTGCTAACTCCTGCATAAACACTCATGCAAACAGAAAAATAAACATGCAGTTAGCACACTATAATATAAAACTAAAGTAAATAAAATAAATGCAGATGCAAGGGTTGTCTCCCCGCTAGCGCTAAGTTTAACGTCTTCAGCCAGACACAAGCACTCAAGTTGTCATGGTGGTTTCCATCTAGCGTACTGATGAAGACACACGAGGGAATGTTTGCCTAGCTGTGGCAATGTATCCATGGGTCCTCTTAGGTCTGGAGATTGTTGAAATCTTGGACTCCTCGTATGGAAATTTTTTCTCAATCTCCTTTTTAATCTCACAGGCATCATCTTTAATTGAGCATTAACTCTCATTTTTCTTCATTTTTCGGTTCTTTGGGATCAGTTTTAGCTCAAGAGGATTTAATTCAAGTTGCAGAAAAGATATTCTGGCTGGACTGTTCCTAGCATGTATGACAAATGACACTCACCCTCACCCTGTGGTTGTTCTCGACATTTGGAACTGGAAACTCTCATTGTGGGCCTAAGTGCTTAGGGGTGGGCAAAAAAACCGACCGAACCGAACCAAACCGCAAACCGAACCAAACCGGACCGAATTTACGGTTTTTTTCCTAACGGTTCGGTTTGCGGTTCGGATTGGCCCACCCCAAACGGTTTACGGTTCGGTTCAGGACCTAATCCGAACCGCACCTGTTAAACCGAATCGAACCGTTATAATTAAAAATATTAAATTTTTATAAAAAAATTTGTATTTTTCTTATAATTTTATTCTATATTTTCTTTTTATTAGTATGTTAATACTTTTATTCTTAAATTTTTGTTGATATATTTATTTTTTAATACTTTTATTCTTCAATTTATTTGTTTTATGGTAGCATATTATTCTTGAAAGTAAGATGTTGGATTTGTCTTTAATTGGAATGATGGTAGCATCATTATTTGAAGTGATTTTTAAAAATACAAGAATTAATGTGCCTCATTTTTCAATCCTTTATGGAGTGCGTATGTTCCTTGGAGTCACAACTTACATCCTAGCACTTCATACAATTTGTTGGATAGACTAGTTTTTTTTTTTTTTTATCACTTAAGTGGATGAAATTTTATTTTAAATATAATAATCCGTAAACCGAACCGAACCAATCCGTAAACCGCTGGTTTACAAAATTTTTAATCCGAACCCAACCGTTATTTAATGGTTTGGTTTGAGAGGTAAAAAATCCGAACCGTAAAATATGGTTTGGTTCGGTTTTTAGCAAAAACCGAACCAAACCGAACCGCGCCCACCCTATTATAAGTGCTTGTGGGAAAGGTACTCTAATTTGAAATGATGGCACTTGTTCTTCCTGAGGGGATATGCACTACTATCCTTGGTCATCTATAATGTTGGAGGTATTCTGCATTCCTACATCTTTACCGCTCCTAGTGATTATGACATCAACACCTTTTTATCCTGGATACCTCATGATTGGCTTGTGCCATGTGCTGACCTAGTGGATTAGGTTGAGTTTCGGATGATAATTTTCCTTGTTCTTGCACACTCAGGATATAGTCAATTTAGAGATTTGACTCTTAATTTCCTTTTGGTCTTCAGTTACCTGAACTATCAACGACTCAATCCTTTGATTTGTTTTATTCTGGGCTTCCACAATGGCCTTTTGGGCCTCCATAAATGCTTGCACATTATCCTCTAGGGAATTCCTAAGAACTTCATGTATGTGATACTGGGGGGGACTATAATCTCTAGGTGGTGGTGCTTGAATAGTTTGATGAGACTCATGTCTCCAACTAAGATTGAGATGGTTCCGCCAACTAGGATTATAGGTATCTGGATATGGTGTATAAGGGTTATGGTACATCCCTAAAGTATTGTAGTTTTCCTCATTTGTACCCATCATCTCACTGTACACGGGACACTCTTGGGATTCTAGCTGGGCTACTGAATGCATTGTCTTGCTGTCCTTGGCTATTAAGGCTCCTATCTGTCTAGTTAACAGCTCAACTTGTGTCTTAAGGCTATCATCTTCCCTAAAGTGTTGTAGGCTTCTGCTAGAAGAAATGTGTGTCCTATCAGTGTTATCTACGACATTGGGTCCAGTCCAAGTATGAGATTTCTTAGCTAGGTCATCTAAATACTTGAGTGCCTCATCAGGGTCCTTTTGGATAAACTCACCATTGCACATTGTCTCAACGAATTGGCGCTCCCTAGGGGTCAGTCCATCATAGAAATAGCTTACTAAACGCCAACTCTCATAACCATGGTGGGGACAACTAGCTAACAACTCCTTATACCGCTCCCATGTTTGGTAAAGGGTCTCACTGTCTCTCTGGGAGAAGGTTGATATTTTTCTTTTCAGGGCATCCGTCTTATGGTGTGGGAAGTATTTGTCGAAGAATGCCTGGGTCATCTCGCCCCACGATCCTATTGACCTAGGTCTTAAATAATACAACCAGCTCTTAGCTCTATCCTTAAGGGTAAAAGGGAAGAACTTAAGTCTAATTATGTCAGTGGTTCCAAACCAGTCATGGAAGGTTGCTACTACCTCTTCAAACTCCCTAATATACACATAAGGATTTTCGCTCTCAAGACCGTGAAAAGTTGGAAGATACTGTATCATTTCAGGCCTAAAGTCTATGTGTGGTGCATTATGAGGAAACATTATGCATGATGGTGTAGCTGTGCGAGTTGGGTGGAGATACTCTTCAAGAGTCCTCCTGGGTGGTCTCTCGTACTCACTCATGGTATGTCTACTAGATCTAGATGGTGTAGCAAAAAGATTCTCAAATATATTATCTTGATTTGACTCTAAATCTTCTTGTTCTATTCTAGCAAATATATCCAATTGATCCCTAAATCTAGACATGCTCTCCAACACAACTAATAAAAATAAAATAAAATAAATGAAACTAAAAATTAAAGTCTACTAAAACTAAAAATAAAATAAAATAAAATAAACACAAAAATAAAAAAAAAAATCTAAACAAAAACTAAGAAAAGAAAAAAAAAATAAAAGAAAATAAATAGGCAAATAATAATGAATAAAATAAATACTAATAATAAAAAAATGGAATGAAGTTACCGCTTCGTTGTTGACTAAGCAAACCTGGTCATTTTGCTTGTAAACCGTCTCCCCGGCAACGGCGCCAAATTTTGATTACGCCCAAATATGACTCGCGGTTATCGCAGTACATTGGGGTGTCGATTCCACAGAGAGATGGTTACAAAGAAACTGGTTCACTAATCAAGAACGTTAACGGTAACTAAAATAAATAAAATGATAAAAATGGTAATTAAGTGAGGATAAATAAAATAATGAAAAAGATATTTAAAATAATGGCAGAGAGATATGACAAAGCTTCGGGAATCCCTCTTGCATCGAACTCCTATATTTAGTTATTGATTCCTTTTATTACCAATTTGAAGGTTTCACATCCCAAACCAACAACCGGAAAATATTCAATTCTACGCATGATAAATTCTAAGGTAATTAATGATTATTTTCTCTATGTAACAGCATACAAAAGCCATCGTACGAGCTATCTAACGTCGACAATATACCTTCAGGCAATACTGCAGCAGAAGACCAACACGCCCCACAAAACAACTTTACAGTCACAATTTAAATTCTCAAACCAAACATAGAAGAAGACGCTGACTGGATCTCTTATGGATTGACAAAATATAATTTCTATTACAACTTATTTGTTTACTGTGTTCTTACAACGGACTTTGAACAGACAGTAAACTGAACACAAAAGTACAATTAACAAAAATGATACAGTAATCAACAATACAAATAAAATAGAAGACAATTGCAGGCAGAGTTGAGAGCAGTGAGTTGAGAATAAGGCACGGATCAGCAACAGGAAGAATTCCGAGGCTTGTTGATGTGGCAACAATCTCCTTAAAACAAATTCGTCCCCTACCGATCGGTGCAGTAGAGCGCGAGACGTCTGTTTCCCAGGATGCAACGGAAAAATAGACGAAATTGGGCACCACCAAGTCCGACTTCAACGAACAACTGATGTGCTTGAACTCTCTCTCAAAAAATTTTCGTAATGACAATTTTCTCTTGTGTGTAATGTATGTAATTCTAAAAAAACGAAAACACTACTATATTAAAAGAAAATAACATGCCAATTAAGTTTCATCAATGAGAGGCTTTACACTTGTTGTAACCATCAAGTTGATTAATGTCATTAATCTCAAATTGTAACCACAAAGTTGATTAATTGTCATTGATTCAACTGTTATGGAACATAAAAAGGCTTGGAAAAAATAAAGAGACATCCAAAAATTGGCTGGGCCAGGCCCGCTCAATTTGGTCCGGCATTCGTGTACGCAGGACACGCGGGTGCACACGAGCCAAGCTTGATTCGGATTTGATTTGCACCCCCCCCCCCCCCCCGCGCACGTAGAGAGAGCCTCTATCCTTATAACTCTTACCCATCTACATATGAGCAATCATATATAAGCATAATATTCACTCTATAGCTTTCCCTTATGGGACAAGCTTAATTTTCTTTATTTTCCAACCCAATGGGTGAACTTTGAGCAACAATTTCTCATTCACCCAAGCACCATTTTAAGCATATGAATATACCATTTCGAAGTACTCACGGAGGAGTATCCGAATCATTCAATAACAACCACTAACACGAAGTGGACCATGCTTAAAATTGAGCCTCAAAATGCTTACTCATAAGCATTTTTTTCCAACAATCCCCCACATGAATGAAATTGGCGAAAAACGTCGAATAAAATTATTTTATAAAACATTTTATTTTGACCTAGAAGAGTTCAACGGTTCAACACCTGCATAAGATAGGTAGGCCTCAGCCTTTGAACCTTCCCTTGTGAAAATATATCTCATTTACTGGCTGACAGTGGACGCGATGTCATTGAACTGTACTGCCGTTCATGTAAATGGAGAATATATATCACACAGATATTTAACCTAACACATCTGAGTTCTCATTATTATGTTCATTTTGGCCATGAACATCAACCTGGTTCTGCAAGAGTTTCTAAGAATTGAGCCCCATACAATTCCCTTTGAAGCGGCCCCACTTCTCTCTCACATAGGTGATTTCTTATTTAAGAGCATCTCGTAATACTCTGCTCGGATTCCCGACGCATAAGAATCATTAAAAGCCTTTGCTTAACCTCAATCCATACGAGCATCACTATTTCATTTCACCATAGGAATGGACTAGAGGGTAAACCCCCCACAGTGAACCAATTATGTCTTTTACGAGTAGGTTGTCCCATTGAACCTAGATCTTGGGATCTCCAGTCAACAAGGTTGGGTTGTCCTTGTAATAAACATTTATCTAATGGGCTTTAGTCCCATTCCCCTCGATGATTTCACCACCAACTCTCTATTTAACCCTTTGGTTAGCGGATCCGCAATGTTATCCTTTGACTTTACATAGTCAATCGAAATAACTCCAGTAGAGAGTAACTGTCTAACGGTATTGTGTCTACGACGAATATGTCTAGACTTACCATTATACATATTGTTATGTGCCCTTCCAATTGCAGATTGACTATCGCAATGAATGCAAATTGCTGGCACTGGCTTAGGCCAACTTGGAATATCCTCTAGAAAATTTCGAAGCCATTCTGCTTCTTCAGCACACTTGTCTAATGCAATGAATTCTGATTCCATTGTAGATCTGGCTATCACAGTCTGTTTGGAGGATTTCCACGATATAGCTGCACCTGCTAGTGTAAACACATAGCCACTGGTAGACTTTGAGTCTTTCATATCAGATATCCAATTAGCATCACTGTATCCTTCGACTACAGCTGGATATCTATGATAGTGCAACCCATAATTACGAGTAAAACGTAAGTACCTAAGTACTCTCACTATTGCTTTCCAGTGATCAACCCCTGGATTACTCGTATATCTGCTGAGCTTGTTTACTGTACAGGCTATATCAGGCCTTGTACAACTCGATAGGTACATCAAACTCCCGATAACTCTAGAGTATTCTACTTGAGATATACCATCTCCCCTATTCTTTGATAGGTGTAGACTCACATCTAAAGGAGTTCTAGCCACAGCAGAATCATCATTGTTGAATTTACCAAGAATCTTGTCCACATAGTGCGACTGATCAAGAATAAGTCCATCTGAACTTCTCGAGATCTTTATTCCTAGAATGACATCTGCTAGACCCATGTCTTTCATGTCAAACTTAGATTTTAGCATATTCTTGGTAGATTTCACCATTTTAATATTACTCCCGACAATCAATATGTCATCAACGTAGAGACAAAATGACATAGCCAACTTCTGTCTCTCTGACATAAATGCATTTATCACATTCATTGATTTTGAAACCATTTGCCAACATGGTATCATCAAACTTTTTATGCCACTGTTTCGGAGCTTGTTTCAATCCATACAAGGATTTAACTAACTTACAGACTTTCTTTCCTTGTCCTGGAGCTATAAAGCCTTCAGGTTGTTCCATGTAGATTTCTTCATCTAAATCTCCATTCAGAAAGGCTGTTTTCACATCCATCTGATGTACCTCAAGATTGCGCAAAGCTGCAATTGCTAGTATCATCCTTATGGAATTTATTCTCGTTACAGGAGAATAAGTATCAAAGTAATCAAGACCTTCACGTTGTCTGTAACCTTTAATTACAAGTCTTGCTTTGTACTTGTCAATTGATCCATCTGCCTTCATTTTCTTTTTGAAAATCCACTTGGACCCTAACGGTTTACATCCTGAAGGAAGATCCACTAACTCCCATGTGTGATTTTGTAAGATGGATTCAATTTCACTATTGATGGCATCTTTCCACAAAGCACCATCAACTGACCTTACAGCTTCGTTATAGCTTTGAGGATCATTTTCTAGCAAAAATGTCAAAAAATCTGGACCAAATGATTTTTCCGTTCTAGCTCTTTTGCTACGTCTTGGTTCAAGTTCAACAACTTGTTGATCCTCCGGAACATTTATTTGTTCTCGGTCCTGACTATCTTCAATGATAGTCTCATGTACCCGTTTGTGTACATTTGAATTCGAATTAGTTTTACAAGGAAAAACGTGTTCGAAAAAGGATGCATTCCTCGACTCCATTATCGTATTCTTGTGAATATCTGGTATATTAGACTCATGCACAAGAAATCGATAAGCATTACTGTTATGCGCATATCCTATGAAAATACAATCAACAGTTTTTGGTCCTATCTTCACCTTTTTAGGTGGAGGAATAACTACCTTGGCAAGACACCCCCACACTCGTAGAAATTTGTAGGAAGGTGCTCTTCCTTTCCACATCTCATAAGGAGTTTTCCCTGCATCTTTCCGTGGTACCTTATTTAAAAGGTAATTAGCTGATAAAACAGCTTCTCCCCACATATTCTGAGGTAACCAGAGCTGATTAACATAGCGTTCATCATCTCTTTCAAGGTACGATTCTTCCGTTCTGCAATCCCATTGGATTGAGGTGAATAAGGAGCTGTGTTTGATGTATGATTCCATTTTGTTCACAAAGTGATTCAAAAGGAAAAAATACTCACCACCACGATCACTTCTTAACTCCTTAATTCTTTTATTCAGTTGGTTCTCAACTTCATTCTTATAGAGAATAAATTTCTCTATAGCTTCGTCCTTACTTTTCATCAAATACACATAGCAAAATCTCGTGCAATCATCAATAAAGGTAATAAAATATTTATTACCACCTCTTGATTGTATTGAATTAAAATCACATACATCGGTATATGAATAAGATCAAGTGGTTCAGAGTTTCTTTCAATACTATGAAAAGATGATCTAGTTAGTTTTGCCTCAACACAAGTATCACACTTATGTTTGTTATCAATTTTAAAATTGGAATGTGGTTCATGTTAATTAATTTCCGTAATGAATTAAAATTAACATGTCCTAATCTACCATGCCATAGATTAGAGTACTCAACAATATAAGCAGAAGAACTAGCTTTATTGATATTCTTAGGTTTAACAACCATTACATTGAGCTTAAAGAGCCCATCAGTTACATACCCTTTTCCCACATACATCCCATTTTTAGTTAAAACTACTTTATCAGACTCGAACACCATCCGGAATCCATGCTTGTTCAGAAGTGATCCAGACACAAGATTCTTCCGTATTTCTGGTACATACAGAACATTGTTCAAAGTCAACTCTTTCCCAGAGGTCATCTTCAGAATCACCTTGCCTTGACCTTCAATCTCAGATGTTGCTGAATTGCCCATGTATAATTTTTCCCCATTACCAGTAGGCTCAAATGAAGAAAACATGCTCTTGTCTGAGCACACATGTCGAGTGGCACCAGTGTCAATCCACCACTCTCTTGGGTTAGAACCCACCAGATTCACCTCAGAAACCACAGCTGAAAGGTTAATGTCTGAAACATCTTGAGTCATGTTTTCCATCACATTAGCCTCTTGATTCTTTTTCTTCTTCGGCAGTCTGCACTCAGAAGACTTGTGACCCATTTTGTCACAATTGAAGCATTTCCTTGAAATTTGAATTTCTTGGAAACTCCTCCTTGAGGGCCCATTTTTGACCCTTTTTTCTTGAGGTTCTTGTTCTTATGGCCATGTTCAACAACATTTACTTTGGCCTCATGAGTTATTCCCCTCTTGTCAGATACTCTGTAATCTTCCTCAATTCTAAGCTTAAGAACCAAGTCTTCAATGCTCATTTCTTTTCGCTTATGCTTTAGATAATTCTTGAAATCTTTCCAACCAGGTGGTAGTTTTTCAATTATCGAGGCTACTTGGAATGTTTCACTTAAAACCATCCCCTCAGCATGAATTTCTGCTAGAATAATTTGCAATTCTTGTACTTGACTTAACACAGTTTTGGAATCAATCATCTTAAAATCTAGGAAACGGCCTACGACAAATTTCTTAGTACCGGCATCCTCAGTTTTATATTTTCGGTCTAAAGATTCCCAAAGCCCTTTTGCTGTTTTCATCCCGGCATACACACTGTACAAGGAATCACTCAGCCCATTTAGCACATAATTCCTACATAGGAATTCAGAATGTTTCCAAGCATCGATCGCACTGATCACTTGGATATCAATCTCACCCTCCACGGGTTCAGGAGCATCTTCCTTTAGAAACCTCGCAAGGTTCAAAGGTCAAGTAGAAAAACATTTTCTGTTGCCACCGTTTAAAATTCTGTCCACTGAATTTTTCAGGTTTTTTTGCAGCAGTATTGACATGGCTCACATGTCCAACAGGTTGTCTAGCCACAGAGGCTGCTGCAACACTTGGCTAGCCACAGCGGCTGCCATATTAGGCCCAGAGGCTGAAGCAAGTGGCCAGCCGAAGAGGCTGCCACTGCACTTTGGCCAGCCACGGGGGCTGCCACAATATTCTGCCCAACCACAGGGGCTGCCAGAACATCTACTGTGTTTGGACTGTTTTCCATATCCACAGAGCGAAATTTGTTGTAACCACAAGTTGATTAATGTCATTAATCTCAAATTGTAACCACAAAGTTGATTACTTGTCATTGATTCAACTGTTATGGAACATAAAAAAGGCTTTGGAATAAAAAATAAAGGAGACATCCAAAAATTGGCTGGGCCAGGCCCGCTCAATTTGGTCCGCATTCGGTCCGAGGACACGCGGGTGCACACGAGCCAAGCTTGATTCGGATTTGATTTGCACCCCCCCCCCCCCCCCCCCCCCCCCCCCCCCCCCCGCCCCCCCCCCCCCCCCCCGCGCACGTAGAGAGAGCCTCTATCCTTATAACTCTTACCCATCTACATATGAGCAATCATATATAAGCATAATATTCACTCTATAGCTTTCCCTTATGGGACAAGCTTAATTTTCTTTATTTTCCAACACCAATGGGTGAACTTTGAGCAACAATTTCTCATTCACCCAAGCACCATTTTAAGCATATGAATATACCATTTCGAAGTACTCACGGAGGAGTATCCGAATCATTCAATAACAACCACTAACACGAAGTGGACCATGCTTAAAATTGAGCCTCAAAATGCTTACTCATAAGCATTTTTTTCCAACAATTCTGGATTAATAAATCAAAAGATGATAGAAAATAATAAAACATTAATTTTATTAAACAATTAAAAGGTTTGTAGGAATCAAAAAGATAAATAATAAAAATCCAACACAAGAGCTCATCCCTAGCTTTGCCTAGGAGATTAGTTCTCCATAAAAGAATAAAAATAGCCTGGGATTGGGAGATATATTGCTCTGAATCATCACAGCTCCGCGTCCCGGCTTCTGGACTCTGATTTCTTCTCTGAACTCTCGGCACTGCTCTTATTTTTCTCTGCTTGTGCCTATCGGCACTACCCTCTATTTCACGCACGCAGCAGCCCTCTCGGCTGGTTCCCTCTCTTTTTTGCGTAGCTCCCATGCAATTTATACACAAAGCAATTTAAACCTAATGCAACTTGTAATTGGGCCCACGTAACTCCTTTTTTTCAACTTCCTTTTGTGTTTAGTCAAAGTTTGCTGCTTTCTCTCTCCAAACTCTTCTTTCTTTTTTTAGTTCACGTGAAGCTCTCTTTTTTTTATTTGGTTTTGGCAATTGAAACACTAACACAAGGCAGGGCCCCACGTGTTTAGCATCTTTGACTTGGTCAACAATTTGTCTACTCTTGCTTTATTTCTACAAATGGCGCCGTGGCGCCTTATTCCGATTTTGGATGGGATTGTGGCGCCGCGGCGCCAGTTCAATCTTTCCTATTCGCGTTTTCGACTTCCCTGAACACTTGTAATTGTCCCAGGATCCATATGTTAATATTCCTACAAATAAAATCACTAAATTAGTGTAAATAATAAATATTCCTAAATTAATATAACAATCAAAATTATGTGGTAAAATATAAAATATATAACTAAATACTACACAATAAACCTAGATAAGTGATGTTTCAAAGTACATTTTCATGCACTTATCAGTAGGTTATTACCAACAATTAATATTCTAATATATGAGACTTATGTAATATGACAGTTTAATTATCAGATCATATATATTATCATGAATTATAATTTCACCATCCATCAATGATAAATATTATAGTTACGCCGAATGTCTAAATCAATAAAAGCTAAAAATAACTAGAAGAGAAGAAATCCGGAAAGAAAAAACTTAAAAATAAAGAAAAATACATACAAGAATGAAATCCATTACTACCAATTTAAATAGTGTTCGCTTTTTAAATGGCCTTTATAGCCATTAAATTTGTATATAAATCTGTTCTGATTAACAATAATTATCAATGCCAAATCCATATAATCAATTTTCAATCCAAAGAAAGTAAATATATAATTATTTAAAAAACACCAGGACGACTATTTTTGATAGCCCCAAAAGTTCATCTCTCCACGCAATGAAAGCTGATTAATTTGGTTTTGAGCCTCAAATCTCACCCCTTTAGAAGAATCCTCAGTCACAAGCATCGTCCAATCATTCAGCCTTTGGTCTTCTCTTCCCTCGGTGGCAGCAACCATTTGATTAGCTGCCGTCGTCGGTTCACATGTTCCAAGCACTAACCCTGGATCACAAGCTTGTTGGTGATGATACCCAAGGCTTTCACTTCCACTCTGATCACAATCCTTGAAATGGTAGAAGGGAGAGTTGAGTAGTTAGGAACTAGCTGGGTTTGTGGTTGGAAGAGTGAATATTGAGGTGTTGGTAACATTTGAGATGTTGAATAATGGAGGGCGAGCTCTGGGTGCTGGCCGTGTAGAAGATATTGTTTTCACTTTGAATGAAAGCACTTGAGTGTTGTTGTTGTATTGTTGATGATGATCGGATGAGGATGAGTTGAGGTTTGAACATTGATCATTTCCAATCTTGAATAGATTCTTCTTCTTGAAAACCCTACATACCACCCATCATCTTCCTACAAACAACAAACAAAAGTGAAACTTTGAAAAGATTCTTCTTCTTGAATAATTGCTTCCTGAATTAGTGCTTCTATGAAAGGAAAAGTTTAAATGAAAAGAAAAGAGAGATCTCACATTAATGTTTCTTCAGCATCATCGCCATCGTCAAGTCGATACTCATGCATGATCCAATCAGATTTTTGGCCATGGGGAGCTTTCCTCTATAAAAAACTAGGGTTTTTCTCATACCGATTTTCTTGTAACTATTTTAATGCACTTATCCCTCCCTGTTGCCTCACAAAATCCTGCATTTGTTGCCCTGTTTGTCCTCGAACCTGTCGGATACTTCCTGTCTTTGTGACTGAAAAAATACCACTCATTCTGTGGCGTTGACCCAATCTTACATCTCTCTACAAAAATAAAATTATTTCAAATAAATTGAAATACAAACTTTAAATCTCGATTTTATTAGTAAAATTGTCGATTTATTAAGTATTAGTATTCACTTAATATGTTTCTTCCTTAAATAAGGGGTGAGATTAAATTCTGATTGCTGCATTAAGTTGTTTGTTGACTCATGAGCTGATTCTATCCCGTGGGGGAGACAGACGTATCAGTTGCATTAAATTCACTATATGGTTTTAGTTTTAGTTTTATTTTTTTTTTTTTTATTTTTTTATGTTAAAGGAGTAATCTCATATTATTTATACGGTGATGCTATTTGTACTTTAAAATTTTCTTTGGACATACTTATTTTAATGAAAATATTTATTACTAAAATACACATAATGTAAATTACTATCAAAGACAACTTATAGTAAATAAATATATATATTCTCTAAACACTCTTTAAACATACTCATCCATCTTTCTCTATCTTCAAACTCTAAAACCTTTTATTTTCTTCATTAACATATTTTAAGGTAATTTCGTGGGGTTGTTCGTTAAATTTTAAAGATTAAAATAAGTTAGAAAAATATGCGTGACTTCTTGTTTTTTATTTTTTGATTGATGAAAATTATTGAAAAGAATTTTTTTAAAAAAATAACGTTTATTTTAATGCTTTTAAATTTTTTGTTCGTTGTTTTCTTTTTTGCACTTTCTTCCAAACCTAAAACCTATTGGTTGATGGATTATTATTTGATTGTTTAATATATTTAAATTTATAAGATAATCACATCTTATAAATTTGTTGTAGCATTCATACTCTCAGATTTAGTGTAATTTAATGTTTAAATAACTAAAAATAATTAATAAAATAATTTGTAATATAATATAAGAATAAAGAGTGTATTTGTTAATAAAATGAAATGAAAATAAAGATGCTAATGGAATGAGAGAGATAGAGGAAGAAGAATTAAAAGATTTTTTTAGTGTACTAAGTATTTTTAATTTATGAATGTGTAAAGTAAACAAAATTAATCAATATAAATTATTTAAGTGATGGTGATTTTGGTATATTGAATAGTGTTCAAAGTAATAATCAAAATTTTAAAATTAACACATGAGTGTACTAAGTAATAAAGTATTCAAAGAAACTTTTAGAGTGTAAATAACCCCACCCTAATTTATATGAAGCACAATAATAATTAGCACTAAAAGGTGGCAAATTTTGGAATAGAATTCAATTGGAAAAAAAATAAACAAATTAATTAATAAAAATTTAAAATTGATATTGATATACCTTGCAACTCCCAAGGTTCCATCTTGTTCAAATCCACCTCTCTAATGACCTCCATATCAAACTTCTGAAATGAAACCTTGGTCCTCAAGTAGTAATGAAGCAACTCTTCTTCTGTCGGATGAAAACGGAACCCTGGAGGCACACCGCTGCCAGAAGAAGCCATATATAGCCACCGTGTCAACAAATTATACTTAACGTTCAACAATTAACAATAAAAGTAGTAATTCAAAAAGAATTGGGAGATGGGTACGTAGCTAGCAAAATTATGAAACTTAAGCAAATGATAAAGATTGAGGAGAAATAAAGATTGAGGAGAAAGCATGCATAAATATGAAGAAGGAAATTAAGGTGGTGAGTGGACGTCAACGGTGTATATGGTAATGTGAGAAGGTTGACGGCCGGTGACTACGCCGGAGGAAGTGCTTATAGCTATTAGCTATCGTAAATTGCAAGTTTAAGATTGTATGCATGCATCATATTTCTTTCTCTACATGCTTCTTTGGAGCGTGAGCGTTAAAACTCTCCTTTCAATTATAAGGTTCCAAATGAGCTAACAATTAATATTATGGTATTACTTTGCACAATCTAGTAATTTTGTAACCACTATTGCATTATTTAGTAACATTCCACAAATTGATAAATATGATTGGTAATGAGATAGGATGGGTCGTAATTTATTAATCTGGTGACATGAATCGCATATTACATGGATTAAATTAATCTTTGTTAGCGACATATTCTCAAGATGGATTTTGATGATGCAATATTAGAAGTCTTCGACATGTATTAGCGGACATTATAAAAAGATGTCAAGTGCATTGGTGGTGAAGAGCAATGAATGTGAAGACTTGAGCGACAAACGAAGAATATCTTATGTAGTCTTAGCTTAGAGCTCTCTTTATAAATGAGTTGTTAAATTAAGTCTCTAATCCCATAGGACATATGCACATTCATATGGATACATCATACATTAGGGTCATGTTTAAGAATATTTAAACCTTCAAATCCTGACATTTTGGCACTGAGACTGGCATACCGATCCTCACACCGGCATACCGGTGTTCCTGTTATGTTTTGAGCAACTTTGCATCGCCTCTGGAACCGGGCTACTCCATACCGGTCACCCATATCGGCAACTCTGGAGTTTGCACAGCTACTGGAATCGGAATAGCGCTTACCGGTCTTCATACCGGTCAACCTTTATATCTTACATGTTCTCGGAAATCGGCACAGGCCATACTGATTCCCATCCCGGTAAGTGCACCGATATACCGGCCTCCATATCGGTCAGTAATCCAGTATAGCGCTTGAATCTTCAACTATAATATAGCCTTTATGCTTTGACATACCAGTCTCAGATAGAACAGTTGGAGCAATTTATATCTTCACTATATATTGAGCCCTAAATTCATTTTTGCCCAACTTTTTGCACCTTCATACAATTTCTTGTATGGAAAAAATAGAGAGTTTACAAAACATTCATCATCATACACTCTCAAACTCAAGCTCACACACTATATACATTCATATCATTAGTAGTGACTTAGATTTATTGGGTTATCAACTCACACTAAATCTTCATTATATTTGTGAGTGTCCAAGTTGTTCATTAAATCTTCATTGTCAAACACTTGAGGTTGTGAAATCCCTTTGTAAGTAGATATACTAAAAAAGGTGGGTTGTAAATGTTTATGAGTGAGCTTATTGAGAAAACTCATTGTAAAGGTTTTAATAGTGAACCTAGGGATACAACTCTTGTGTAAAAGTTTGGAGTGAACCTATAGGACAAATTTTTTTGTTGTGGGTGAGCCACGGAAATCTCAGTGTAAGTTGTGGATTCAACTATGTGGAAATCTTCAAGCGCGGCTTGGGGGAGTGGACGTAGGCATTGTTGGCCGAACCACTATAAATCACCGGTGTCATTTTCTCTATCCCTTAACTTTTAATTATCGCAAGTTTATTTTCATATTTGCATATTAATTAGAAACCTGCTATTAGGGAATACCTTTTGATTGAGAAAATTGACCTAAACTAAATTGAACTAGCTTAGTAGCGTAAAATCAGCAAGAATTTTTATTTCCGCATATTCAGGCATTACTCAATTCACCCCCTCCCCCGGATATAGAGTTGTGTTTGTTGTGTACTTGTAGGTAATTTCAATCTTTTCTTAAAGTATCAGATTTTATATAAATAATATTGACATTTTTTCTTATTGTATGGTTGTAGGTAATTTCAATCTTTTATTTAAGTGTCAGATTTTACATTTTTCCTTTTAGTTAGATTTTGGGTTTTATCACCTACTTCTCACAAGTTTATAAGTGATTGTTTTGTGCCTGAGAGATGAAATATTTGATGAAAATTTTGACATCATATATAGGATGGGGTGAAGGCAACGAATTTTTATAATAATTATAAAGGGTAAGCCATATAAAACCCAAAATCAGTAGGATATAATTTATAATATAGTTTCTAATTGTTTATTTTTTTTTGGGGTTTAGGTTTACTTACTACAATACATTTTTTTTTTTGAAATGTTGGAAATCTCATTGTCAAATCATCAGATCCGAGCTTAAACGAAATAAATAAAACCCCCGACTGTCTCAAATTTTTACAAAAAATGCACATTTTGAACTCAAACTCAGGATCTGAAAACTAATTAACAATCACGTCAAGTCATTTGCCATCAAACCAAATCCCTTGGATATTACACTTCACTTATTAATTGTAGACATGTATTTGTTTAGGTAACAGCTCAGATCAAGAGAAAATAAACCAATGGTCTAAATTATCTTAAAAGGTATCCCATATCAATTGTCATGTTCTATGAAATTTATTGAGTACATACACAATTTATTACTAATTAGGTTACTTTTTACCCGATGAATTTCAGGTTATTTAGGATAAATTTTTAGATGAATAACAATAATCAATGATTAATATCTAAGCACTCACAAACGAGACGATTTTTTTTTATATGCAATTAATTAGATAAATACAATAATTCACGCGCTTCACGCATTTGGGACTACCCCTGTAGTGTATAGTTAATTAGTTTAATGTAAGTATTAAAAGAGATAAATGATCCCGAGAAAAATAAATTAATAATATTAATTACTGATATTTGATTGTTCGCAAAGCAAGAGCTTAGAAAAACAGCTACAACTTCTTGGGAATTTCACTTTTAATTGGACGGCCTCAATTTTATAACCTTATATCATTTTTATTATACCATTAAATCCATATTATTTTCATTAATATATGAAAATATTGAGTTGGGGTATTAATATAAATATAAATAAATAATAATAGTTGGAGATGCAGTCGCCATTGCCAGAGTAATTTGCAGCCCGGCCCATGTGAGTACGACTTTGAGAATTTTCAGATTAGTTTTCTTGATTCAATTGCACGCTTTCTAATTCTTAATTAGTTATTAATGTTAATTAATTAGTTAAATTATCCTATAAGTATACTACAAGCATGCAATTTGGTTTGGTTTGATTAATTATAAGATTTTTTTTATAATATCTAGAATGTTAAAGCTGGAACTGAGTGTACGATAATTCATAGAAAAATCACCTTTGTTGGTATTTTGAGTCTCGGCGTTGTTAGAGTATCACCACAGGTGAAGCCATAATCGGTGAAATGCTACTGCAACATTACCTCGACCTCTTTTGGGATTAGTTCAAATGTAAAGATACTGTTGCTGGAAATGTTGTTATATAAGTCCTAAGGAGCGTGGTTTAGTGGTGTAGGGTTTAATATCTCACCTTAAGATCATGAGATCGAATTTAAAAAGTCGTTTCTTGTAAGAGTCTGGGACAGTCGGGGTTTTACCTGCTCCACTTAGGTCCGGAAAGGATGATTTGACGGTGGAGTTTCCAACGATTCCAAAAAAAAATGTTGTTATATAACAGTAATCAAAGCATACGTTTGGTAAATAAGCCAAACAATTCAAAGTACTCTATGCTTCAATTTATAATTCTGTCTTAGTATCAGAGCAAACGAAGGGAAACATAAAATACAAAAAAGATACATAGGTACAACATAAGAATCCTGGCAATTGAACAGTAGTACTAGAAAAGAAACTAGCATGTACAAGAAGAATTATGTTTATATATCACGAGCATTATATATATATCAGAAAACTATACACACAAAACATAACGATTATGTGCGAAGATGTTTACTTCCAAATCTCAAATTGGAAATTTTGGAAATCCCGCCGTTGATCCGAACTTAAACAAAATAATTAAAACTTCTGACTATACCAGACTCTTGCATGGTTCTTCTTGACAGTCACTGACCACTAGAAAATTAATCCACATGTTACTGTCTTGTTCTGATGTACATGATTTTTCTTGTACATGCTAGATTATTTTATGTTACTATTGTTTAATTTTAGCGTATCTCTACCAGGATTCTTATGGATGAAATGAAAACAACCCCGCAAGGATGCATATGGTTCATCATTAGAAATAAACAATTAGACCTATTTAATTATTCTTTTGCCATGCATGCTTCTTGGTAAAAACATAAAAAGAAATTCTCATATGCATATTCTAGTACCCAGCTTGAGATGTCATTCGCTAATCCTTTATCTTCTTCATTTTCTTTGAAAGATAATGGAAAACATCATATCCAATACATTATAGAAATTTTCCAATTCCACAAATTAAACCATAAAATGACGGAGTCTTCTTTATTGTATGTAATATATCAAATTCATCTTTTCAGTCACAACAATTCATTTAGTCTTCTATATAATCCCCTCAAAATCCTTGCATATGATTTAAGGTTGCACCACTATTAAGGATAGAAATGGACAAGGAGTGATGAAAAAAATCCCATATGGGTACGGGGGCCGTGGGGATTGGTCCCAATTGGGGTAGGTTCGTGGGCTCATAGGGATGGCCCTAATCGAGGCAGGTTAGGGTACTAAAATATATAAAAACCCTAATGGAGCCAAGATCAGAATCCTGATTCAACCTTAGTATTGGAGTCGGGTTCAGATCTCAGATTAAATTTTCAAATTTTTTAAAAAAATTAAATTAAATATATATATATATATATATATATATATATATATATATATATAATACAAACAAAAGCTCCATTATTTTTGTACGGGCTAAATTTGGGCTAAGGACCCAGATGTCATTACGTCTCAGGCCCACGTATCAAACTTGCCACCAAGGCCCAATCCACGCGAATTCTAGTTGTTAAAAATGAGTCTACATAGGACTCGTATATAGGGCCCACGAGCCCAAATACCCACAAGGGTATGAGTCCATACGACCTAGAAGGCCTCCAAGGAACCACATACCATATTTGTCATAATCATTTTCCAACAAGGGAACTAAATACTTGACCAATCCAAGTCTAATTGGGATTACAACTAATCACAGGACAATTGGTACTCCTAATTCAATCCCAACTCCACAACCTTCTCCTAAAAAGATTGGAATTCAACTATTCCAAGAAATCCTAAGCCGGCTATGAGGCTACTTCACAACCTATAAAAGGAGAGGGGGTCTAAGGGATTGAGGCACTCAAGATTCAGCATTCAGAACTCAAGTTCTGACTCAACAACTCGAGCTTAGGCTCCTGCACCCTCGAGTTCTCCCTAAACGCAGGCCTACCGTCCTCACGGCAATCAAACTACGAAGACCAAGGTAACCCTCAGCCTTGCTCTTCCCTCTTTTCGTTCATCACCATCGTTGACTTGAGCGTCGGAGTGTCTACGGTGTCCACCATACCGGTGAGTAGCTACTCTACGCTCATACTACCTTTGTTTTGCAGGATCGCTGGTGCCCCCAAAATATAAATTATCGATTGTAGACTGAAGGCGAAATTTTGAGTCTACAATTTGGCTCCCACCGTGGGGCCCCGGAGATTCATAGCAAGCAAAAATCTCACAGTCTATGATCCACACAGCACACCTGCACACATGGCTTCTGGCAGCGAAAACGCAGCATACTCCGTGGCTAGACAGTTGGTCGCTCTTTAAGAATGATTGTGAGCTTTAAAGGAGGAGAACATCACAATACGAAACACAAACACCAGCCTCTAGAAGCAATTGGAGCGATGGCTTCGAATTATTAACTACAAGGTATGTGAGATCACCCCGACAGACCTACCATTACAGCCAACCTCTTAGGGGCACTCAACGACGTGGCTAGCGACAACCAACCACTGGTAGATCACACTCATAGTTGATTAACGACCAACGACCCCTATTTCCTCCCATAGACTCAACACAACAAGTCGCATACACCATGCATAAAGAGATGAAGGAGCTCAAAGAGGCAATTCTCTCTAACCTATCTGGGTTGACACTGCCGGTGAGAAAGAGTAGAGCTGGGATAATTTTGGACACTCCTTTCCTGGAGACCATCACTTCCATAGAGTTTCCACAGAAGTTTAGCCCCCCTGACATAAGGCTCTATGATGGCTCCACCGACCCAGACGATTATGTCGTACACTACAAGTATAAGATGATATCCACGACCATGCACCACCCTTATGGGAGATCAGAATGTGCAGAAGATTTGAAGAAACATTAGCAGGCTCAGTTCTCACTTGATTCATCAATCTCTCATACCGGTTTATTGGGTCATACCAAGAGTTGACAGACAAGTTCGTGGAACACTTCGTAAGCTCTTACAAGTTTGAGAAAACCACGGATGACCTACACTACATCCAGCAGCGGAAAGGAGAATCTATGCGAAGCTATGTGAAACGCTTCAACAAAGAAAGAATTTTCATCCCATATCTCCATCAACTTACCACCGTCGAAGCTTTCCCCAATGGCCTACTCGGCGACAGTGGACTCTATAAGAAGCTAGCAAATTTCAGGTGTTATACCATGGACTAAGCAATGGCCCGAGCACAAGTCAAGATCTGATGGGAAGAATACAAGTGGAACAAAAAACGAGGCGGTCCCAATAACTGTCATGAAAAGAATACCTCAGACCCTTCCAAACGGCTGAAAGATTTTGATATGAGGATTCGCCAGCCAGCAAACAGAATGATCTTACAAGCAATAGACCACCATATATAAACATGGATTATAAGTGTAGGCCTTCAGCCTACACGGTACAATGCCAGTCTTCAATCGATTTGTCTCATTCGACATTAAGTCCGAGCGACCAAGACTTGGTTTTTATCTGAGCCTATGTCTTTAGCTGACGTAAAATGGAAGCAACCGAGACTTTGCCTTCATTTAAACCAAGGTCTTGAGACGACATCAAAGGGAAGCGATATAAATTTTACCTTCCTCAAATGTTTCGAGTCAATAACGAACCAAAAAAACTAAATTATTGATGTCAAACAAATATACACATCCATAATACATACGAATAAGAAGAAACAAAAAGGAATTCGCCCATTCACCAATATAAATGCTTAGTTTCAAACTACAAAAAGCCAAATACAAAACAAACCGAGAAAATAAGATACATGATCAATTATCTAAGGCTGGGGCATCATGAAATTCAATAGCTCAGTCATCGTCAACTGGAACATCCCTAATATCATCAAGCTTCAAGACATGAACATCTACTTCCATCCGACCAGACTCTTCTCCAATCTCAGCAGCTTTTTCACCTACCTCAAGAGCACCCTCCACATCATCACTCCCAACAGTCAGTGGGGAAAGATCAGCTTTCATTCTCTCATAATCCATGATCCTCCTCTAATTGGCCTTGGTAACCATCAATTGAAAAATACTATGCTCCAGGGCCTGTAAGGAAAAACAAAGTTAGAAAGGAATGAAGGGCCCAAGCTTCTAAAAGCTCATCTTGAAAAGCCCATCTCACAAGGCCCACCTATGTCTAGAAGAAAATGTTGAAGACAACCGTATTATCACATAGGGACAGTCAGACCAATATAAACAGGTACACGTTGGTTACTTGAAATGAGTAAAATATTTGCACGCTCTAACCAACTTTTGAAGACCCTCATATACCTCAATCGATGTACATAGACCTTCACCTGGTTCAGTCGATGAGAACATTCCCCACAGACCTTCGTCGAGTCAAGCTGAAGACATGGACCTTCATCTTCATGTCAGGTTGATTCATGGACCTTCATCTGGTCCAATCGACTGGAGACTCCCCTGGACCTTCTTCAGGTCCACTCGGCTAGAGATTATCTTATACCTTCATCTGGTCTAGTCGATGAAAATATTCCTCATGACTCTCGACGAG
This sequence comes from Zanthoxylum bungeanum, assembly GCA_019454045.1. Classification (NCBI taxonomy): domain Eukaryota; kingdom Viridiplantae; phylum Streptophyta; class Magnoliopsida; order Sapindales; family Rutaceae; genus Zanthoxylum; species Zanthoxylum bungeanum. Next base: position 56,162 of record SKCR01015561.1, read on the forward strand.
TCAAGTTGAAGACCTTGACCTTCATCTGGTCTAGACGACACATAAAAGACTCCCCTAGACCTTCTTCAAGTCTAGTCGACTGGAGATTATCCCGGACCTTCATCTGGTCCAGTCGACGTGAATATTCCCCACATACCCTCGTCGGGTCAAATTGAAGATCTGAACTTTTATCTAGTTTGGACGACATCGAAGACTCTCATGGACTATCATCAGGTCTGGTCGACTGAGGATTATTCCAGATATTTATTTGGTTCTTTCAAACATATGATCCTCGTCTAGTCCAAGCGACATCAACATCCGAGTACACTCACATGTTTTAGTCAAACCTTGGATGACATACTCATTGAATACTCTCCAAGCCAATTACTCATTGACTTAGATAGTACGGGACAAACTATACAGGTCAAATTTGGGCTAAGGACCCAAATATCATTACGTATTGAGCCCACGTATCAGACTTGCCACCAAGATCCAATCCACTCGAATTCTAGTTGCTAAAAATGAGTCTGCATAAGACTCGTATATAGGGCATACGAGCCCAAATACCCACAAGAGTAGGAGGCCATACGACCAAGAAGGCCTCCAATGAACCACAGACCATATTAGTCATAATCTTTTTCCAACAAGGGAACTAAGTACTTGACCAATTCAAGTATAATTAGGATTACACCTAATCCCAGGACATCTGGTACTCCTAATTAAATCTTAATTCCACAACCATCTCCTAAAAAGATTGGAATTCAACTATTTCATAAAATCCTAAGACGACTATGAGGCTACTTCACAGCCTATAAAATGAGTGGGGGTCTAAGGGATTGAGGCACTCAAGATTCAGCACTCGGAACTCAACTTCTGACTCAACAACTCGAGCTTTGGCTCTTGCACCCATGATTTCTCATTAAACGCTTGCCTATCACCCTCATGAAAATCAAACTACGAAGACCAAGGTAACCATTAGCCTTGCTATTCCCTCTTTTTGTTCATCACCATCGCTGACTTGAGCGTCAGAGTGCCTACGGTGTCCACCACACCGATGAATAGCTACTCTACACTCACGCTACTTTTGTTTTACAGGATCGCTGATGCCCCTAAAATACAAATTCTAGATAAGGCGAAATGCGACGTTTATAATTTTATACTAAGATTTTCACATAAAAGTTGAAAACTAAAGAATAAAATGAAGATCAGGTTCCCACTTATTTCTCATTTCAATTTCATTCGAGGATAATAGAAAATATCATCATTCATGGAATTTTAGATTTTGGGGCGGATTCAAGGATTTCATAATAACTGAGGTTTAGGTCGGACCCGCTCTATTACCATCCTTATGGACAAGTCTAATTTTCCTCTCATTCATTTTCTTGATCACTCTCCTCTACTATATTATTTGTAAGAAATACTAGAACAAAAAGTTAAGTTCATGGTGAAAAATTATATTTGGGTTTTGCCAATTCCTTCTACCTTTTTTCTAACATAAATCCTGAACTTTGCCTGAACCATAAACTCTGAATTTAACCCTAAATCTCTATACCCTAAACCATAATTTATTGATGATTTTTCGATCTTTAATCGCAAAGCGATTGAGTATCATATTGTAATTTTTATTATCTTTGAATCGGTATATCATGAGCTCAAAACGGAAGACTAAAGCTTATATTAAAGGTCTTTTAAGAACGTTTTATTGCATTTGTTTGTTAACTTCAATCAGTAAATCATCGGCCAAAAACGAAAGACTAAAAAAAATGTTATGGGTCTTTCAAGACAATAAAACTAGTAAATGAATTTATAACAATAATTTGAAGACCAAAATGAAGGACAATTTTTCAATCTTCCGCAACGGAGTGCCTGCACATCATATTGTGTTTTTGTTAGCTTTGAATTGACCAAACTAGTAAAGAAATTTATAAAGTAATTTGAGGACCAAATCGATGGAATTTACGGAAGATTTTTCACGTTTTTAATCAACTTTGAATCGATATATCATGGGCCCAAAGCGAAGACGAGATCTTACGTTATAGGATTTTTAGTATGACAAAAATAATCAAGAAAGCTTATAATGGCAATTTGAGTACCAAATTTAAGGAATTTGATATGATTTAATGATCTTCAGCATCTACAGAAGCTTATAATGACAATTTAAGGACCAAAACAAAGGAAATTATGGATGATTAATTGATCTTCAGTCACGGTATAACTAAACATGATATTGTATTTTTCATTTGTTTTGAATCGGTATATCATGAGCCCAAAATAGAAGACTAGAACTAATGTTATGGGTCTTTGGAGATGACAAAACTCTTAAAGGAACTTATAATGGCAAAATGAGAATCGAAATGAAGGAATATGAGGATGATTTACCAATGAATATCATATTGCGTTTTTAATTATCGACAAATTGGTATATCATCAGCCCAAAATAAAGAAATTTGTAGCCCTATGCTCTAAGTCATGATTTTTTATTTTTTATTTTTTATTTAAAAAAAAAAAAAAAAACTAAACTCTAGACCCGTAGTCTGACTATTTTTTCAAAATTGCAAATAGCATAGTGTTTTTTTCCTTTTTTTTTTTTTTGGATCCTTTTTTTTTTAACCTTAACATTTCAAAGAATAAAAATGGGGCGGTCTCAACTAAATTGGGCCAACTGAAATGTAAATGTCATCAAGAGCCCGAGCCCGAAGTAATGGGCCAAGCGAGAACTCACAAAAAAATCGATAGGGTTTACAGTTGATGGGAGGAGAGGAGACTCGTCGTAGCAAGTACAATAGTCGGAATGGCTGCCAGAAGAATAGGAGCAATGTCGTTGTTGTCTTGTAATTCTGTAACTCTATCTCTGTCAGTTAGATTAAAATCAGCCGTTCTTGGAGGTCCTCTTCCCGCTTCTCGGGTTGCTGTTTTTACAACATTTCGCGCCACGAACGACAAGAAGAAATCGAAGGCGAAAGCATCATCAGCAAAAGTGGGGCTGGTGAAGGAAAAGAGGAGAACTCGTTCTAACAAGGATTATGATTACGATTCCATTACTCAGCAGCAGCAATCTTCACACATTCCAGTGATGTTGGGTGAAGTATTGGACGTGTTCTCATCATCAAGGTCAATCACCTCTTTCGTCGATTGTACCCTCGGAGCTGCCGGTCACTCCTCTGCAGTCAGTATTTTCTTCTCTTTTCTTTTCCCCTGTTTATTTTTTTTTTAATTTTTATTTACTTGCTTTATACGACAGATCATCCAGGCCCACCCAGAATTGAATCTTCATATTGGAATGGATGTTGATCCTTTGGCATGCGAAAAGGCTCGAACTCGTCTCAATTCTTCATTGCAAGCTTATCCCGGCTTGAAAATACATACTTTTGTGAAAAATTTTAGACATATCCAAAATGTGCTTCGCCAAGTGGATGAGAATTTATTAAGCTCTGGAGTTGACGGCATCTTAATGGACCTAGGAATGTCATCAATGCAGGTTTGCTCGCATTCATATTTCATTCTTTTTTGTTAATATCCTTTCCATTCCGCAATTGTCTTATGCAGGTGAACAATCCTGAAAGAGGCTTTAGTGTGCTTGGCAATGGACCTCTTGATATGCGGATGGATCCTCAGGTATGTGCTTCAAATACATATCAGAATGATATTTATCTATCTATAGCAAAATAGATTATTATGTGGTTACGCAAACCTAGTGAACTCCTGTATTGAGTATTAACCATACTGTTATATGACTGGGATAATGTCTTATTTACACCTTATATAGCTGTAAAACTTTGTTAGGGTTTGTTTCGGACTGTTGTGCTTCGGCTGAAAGCACAGCTGATAATGTGTTTGGAAAACAACCACTTTACTGATAATTTGTCTGGTAAACAACCACTTTTACTTGGTAGATAATGTTTACTCCCCATCAAAACACTTATACTTGAAAGTTAATGATCCCATCCCGCCAGCAGCTGTGTATTGAATTTCAATGCACCTCAATCTCAAACACTACCCTTAAGCTAGAATAATTAGTATTTACCTCATCCTGACCAAAAAAAAATTGCACCTCTTTCTTCCCTGACTTTTTGCTTTTCTCCTCTTGAGCATGTTTTCATTGAGGAGTCTTCTGGAAGAGGGTAGTTTTGTTAGAAAATCAATTGTGGATCATTTGAGGGTCAATATATTATTTTGATCAACTTAGATAGATGGTTATTGATAGGGCACCCTTAGTCTATGTTTGGATTGATGGAAGAGGATGGAAGGGAGTGAAATATAATTTAAAATATTTAAAATTCATTGTTTAGATTGATGGAAGGAGAAGGAAAGGGAGTGTAACAAAAAGGGGTAATGAGCCATTGAAAATTAGCCGCCCAAATCATGAGGTTGAGGATGGAACGTAACTTATAAAAATAACATTACCTGTGAAGACAAATTTGTCCCTTCTAAAAATAACATTAAAATATTTTTCTTTTTTACTTTTAGAATCTAAAGTGGCGCAATTATCTTTAAAACCTATCTAGTTACATTTCATTCCATTATTTTTTATTTACCAAATAATATTTTGGAACATTATATTATAAACCTCTTATTTTTTTCCCAAACAAGGTTATGGTACATTCCATTCCATTGGGTTACTTTCCATTATAAATCATTCTCTTCCATCAATCCAAACATAACCCAAACATTCAACTTCTTGAGTCTCTGTGAACTGACCCATTACAATCCCATACTCCATCATATGAAGTTCCAAGTCATTTTTTTTTATCAGAACTTGTGTCCTTATTAGTTATGTTACCCGATTACTAACTGTAAGTGTGGCATGAACGTGTACAAGTGATACTACTATTTGTGCACATCGATAGTTCATAGATGTGAATCAGTTTACGGGGATTGTCCGATCTAGTAGTTTACATGTATTTCTTGGAGAGGACCATTTTTTGTCCTCAATAAAAGAAAAAATACACCCTATGTTTTCCCCTGGCTGAATGGATTTGTTTGTTTGTTGGTCATCTCATATATTGTGCCAATTGTAGGTAGCTTTCTTGGGGAACAATAAAATAAAGTTATTGTAACTTGTTAGTTTCATGGCCACTACTATGGTACCCAAGGGTATCCAAATACCCTTTGGTACAAACATACTATTTTGAGCATTGAATATGCAACTTAACTCATGTATTAAAAATTCTCTTGCATGTTCAATGATCAAAATTGCATGTTTGAACCCAAGGGTATTAGATACCCTTGGGTACCATAGATGTGCCCTAGTTTCATATGTTTCATCATGAGAGGAAACTTCCTTCTGAGATAAGAGGGACATCATATTGATGTACCTACTCTGACAGCAACTTTATGTCAATGTTCTACTAGGTTTTGAGGGATCTCTAATCTAATGACAGTGGTTCTGATGTTGTGCTTCTGGATCTTTCCACTAGTAGTTTTCTCTTATCGTAGCCTCTCATGTGGTACTTTGTGCTGAATGTTTAGTTTCTTGCCTCCACCAACAAACCAAACAACCAAACAAAGCCTTTTCCCGCTTGATGTGGTTGGCTACATGGATCTTTCAACACCATTGTGCTCTATCTGAAATCATTGAATTTTTGTTTCACTTAAACTGATTGTAATAGGCTTATTTCAGGCAAGCCTGAAAGCAGAAGACATATTGAATTCATGGCCAGCTGCTGAAGTAGGAAAAATCCTGCGGGAGTATGGAGAAGAAAGCAACTGGCGTTTGCTTCAAAATAAGATAGTTCAGGCTCGTCTTCGTGGTGGATTGCATTCCACTGGTGAACTGGTAGATCTTATTCGGAATGTGACTCCTGGGATGAGAGGTAGGAGTCGCTTCATTTTATCAATTGCCATTCTCTTAAGTACTTTAGATTACTTTTATGCAAGTAGGATACTCACATCCATGCCTACTGTGATGTTAGTATGTTACATACTCATGTGTCTTTCTAAGAAGTGGGTTTGAATCTTGTTCTCAGTGGGCGGTGTCATAGGCAATTAAATTATGAAAAAAATTGATGAATAGCATATCAACACTGGATGAATAAAAATTTATTGAATTGCTATAGGAGGTAGGCAAGGTTGGATAAAGACTGCCACACGCGTGTTTCAGGCTTTAAGAATAGCGGTGAATGATGAACTCAAGACTCTGGAGAACTCTCTCTATGCTTGTTTTGATTGTCTTTCTCCCGGGAGTAGGCTTGCAGTTATCTCATTCCACAGTTTGGAGGATAGAATTGTGAAACAAACATTTCTCAACATCATTGACCATAACAAAGAAGACTCGGAGGGGAGTGAAGAAGAGAGGGGTAAAAGAGATTTGAGAAATGACAACAATGTAAATGAAACGTGGATTAGACAGGCAATACAAGGCTGGAATGGAACAATTCTCACCAAGAGACCGATAACACCATCTGAAGAGGAGGAAAGGGTGAATTGCCGCAGTAGGAGTGCTAAGCTCAGGGTGATTCAGAAGATTGGAAGATAGTTGAAAACAGTTACTATCCAACTTACCCCATATTCTGTATCAAACTGTGTCTCCCATAAGTTATCACATACCTAAGAAGACTATAAAAGAGATCAAAGGAGGCAACGATTATTATGCATATCATTCCATGTCAATAAAACTTCCAAATACCATCTGACATATACGAGAAGCTGTTAAGATTAGAATATCTTTAAGATATTTAATTTTTGTATTTATTTGTTGTTTATATTTTTAGTAAGGTAGTTTTAGTTAGTCTCTTCTATATTAGGGCAGTGGAGTATTTATCTCCTATTCTTTATGTACATGATTTCCTCTCACCCTATGAAAATGAAATTGGCATTTCTGATTGGGATTTTTTAATTGGCATCAGTGATATTTTATTTACTCATTTGTAATCTTACTCCAACTGGGACATATCATATCAGAAGCCAAAATTTTAAACTGTACGTACGTACACTGACATAATGCCATATCCATAAAAGTTGCTTGGCAATTATAGCTGACAGCCAAGCATCTTCTTTGCCAAATTAAAATATAAATCTGAGACTACCATCCAATTATATGGTTCATCATACTGCCCTGTGAGCTGTGCACCCTTGCGGCTTGATTCTGATTCTTCAAAGTAATACTTCCGAGAACTGTCCGCTAGCACAAGGGCATAAGAGTGTGTTGGAGTTGGTACTCGAAGGTCAATACTTATCGAATTTTAATCCGGATTATAATTATAGACACCGATATTATCCATTATATTATTTATTATATGATACTATTTCTTGTCTTTTGCGTATATAACTAATATAAATTGTTTAGATTAATTCTAAATATGTTTTAGAGATATACGAGAAGAACAAACACCCTAGAATAAGTGGCATAGTTACAATTACATATATTTTTGGTCGATGATTTAATGACATGGGTCGGTTGTTAAATCTGTTAAAGACCAGTACATATCGTATATTGAGATACGATTTTGATGGTTTATCTCAATGAATTATGGGCTTTAAGAGCTCATATAGAAGTAGAAGTGAATCAGGATTTCCCGCTATGCCTATGACGTCGGCGACCACGACACTATTGAGATCGCAGTTCGTAGAGAGTACCATTAGCCCACAGGGGACTAATCGAAGAATTAAGGAGTCGCCTCCCAGTATAAGACACTAAGAATGATTTAAGACCGCACTACATCCCTCACAATGTCTACCTTAAACCCCGTTTAGGTTCGGAATGGTCACTTTCTTATGTCAATATAATATAGAGGTTTGAAGAGAAGTGTCACCATGCCTTATAATGCAAAACAATTTAAAAAGTTCAAGAATGCAAACACAACAATAAGAGGCAGTAAATAAGGATAAGTATACATCCATGAATTATTAATATAACAAATAATAGAATTAATTATGGATGGTCAGACATGGACATGGTTGGCCGAATATGTATTCTAAGGATGTATGTCCGGCGGGACTTACTGGAAGTCTGGCTAGAGGTGCAGTGTAATCCAAAATTATGAAACACATGCAACAATAATAAAAAGATGCAGAACATATGAAACAACAATCTAATAAATTTAATAAGAATAAGCAATCCAAGTTATACAAAATAACAGTAAATAACATATGTAAGGATGAACAAAATCGGCAGTCATCTTTTCCTTGGTACGTGGAGTTGTATCTCAAGTGCAGACCGTACTATCGTCCATTCAGATTCGGTTATGGAATTTACGTCTGTGTTTCCATCCTATATACCTCAAGAAAAAATATTGTTGATTGTAGCCTTATGTACAGCCGAAGTTAATTCATGACTTTTTTATGTTCGGTCGGACATATAATATATTCGGGCGGAGATACTGTGTCAAAACAATAAATGCGTAGTTAAAGTTTAAGGGCCCTCGGGTTTTACCTTAGGTGTAGCTTGGCTCCGAGAACACGACTGAAAGTCTTGATTGATT